>JAODUP010000028.1:52500-265000 GCA_025642065.1 Paralvinella palmiformis | reverse complement strand
ATGCTATTATCATAATTATGGGTATCTTAATGGCAATTGTTTATTTAGTGTAAGAGTTCTCATCTTGTAGAACAGGTTGGCGGCTGATATTAGAAATCCACCATCTCCTGAATATTTTTAAAGAATTACGAAGTGCATATGTTAGATTATTATGTACTGAAATAGTACGAAATGATAAGTGTGCTAAATCATTGACAACAGACAGAATTTACATTTTTCGCACGTCTGCAGATAAATTCTACCAGTTTGTTGTGGTGATTAGTATCAGTGAACTTGCTTGATTTAATTTCTTGTTACTGAACGTTTACTAAAATAATTCGGCATCCTACGAAAAATGGTGACAGTGCAGCCTTCAAGATTTGCATTGCTCAACATCGATGATGACAATGATAGCGATAGTAACCAAAAGAAAGATAAACAAAACACTGGAAAGGGCAATAAACCTCAAAGTGCGAATAAGAAGAAGAACAAGAAGAAGAAGGTATAGATTTAGATCTAGAATCAGACATTGATCTACTAAGTCCAAGAATAAGTCTAGACTCCTAAGCTTATTCAGTTATTGAGTTGTATCTCTATAATCGAGATATATGGAAAGATTTAATTTTATAATGTTATGGGCTTATGTATGCTTCATTTTTGTGTAGGGCCCTTATGTCATAACGTGCTATGTACGTTGTAGATATAAGGTACTCAGCTAGACTCTATACTCTCTACTGAGTTACAATTAAGAGAAATAAATTAATTTGATCCTCTATTGATAAAAACAGAGGATTTGTCCCACCCTAGGCCTAGACCTAGTCATTAGTAGGCTAGTGCCCAGCCCTTGTAAGTTATCTGCCACCACTCTGGAGTGAATTTTATATCATATATCTAGATGTACTACTGATCAGTAGTACATCTACATATACGTTTATTAGAAATTATCAATGACGTGCACATGCACCATGAGTCTACTGCTAAAAATTTGGTTGACCAGATAATTTAATTGTTTTGGATATCTAGATCCAGAACCACCAATCAGTCCAATTTTCTGTCCTTCATTATGCCTGTACTCCGAAAACTATAGTAAATGTGCTTTTTACTGTAATAATTCTATGCAGTACAGTTCTGTCACTGTCTCCACTGCTTAGCCTCACATTGTATCAGACAACAGTATCCATAGACTGCATGGTTTAAAAGCTTTTACTGTGCCTGCAAATTGAAATGGTTCATTTTCCAAGAGGACCCAGAAATTTGTGGGGATGATGGTATGCAGGAGATTCCATTCTAATCCATATAATAATTTGGTTGATCCAGACTATATAAAGGGTGACAACAAGACATTCAGTTCTTTAAGCATGATTTTCTAACAAAAAGGTAATTTAAAACATGGTGAAAAACATAAATTGTCAGATTCATGTCCTGGTTTCTAACAAAACCACTGGCAATATCTTGCGAGTTATTGAACAACGAACTGCAGCTCCTTGGGCTGTTATGGCAGAACTGTCTTAGTTTCAGTACAGACAATGCATCTGTCATACAGGGTAAAAGTTAGGGTGTAGCACACTATCTGGGTAAAGACAGTCCTTGGTTTCCCACGTCATCTAATGGACTTGGCAACTAGGCATGGGGTGATTACAGGACCAAGGTAATTGATTACGATTACTTCAGAATACAATAATTGTGATTATGATTACAAATGTGAATGTGATACTTCATCTTTATTCACTCAGCTACATATATAATACCAATATAACTACTAAATAAAAACTCTGGACATTTATAAAACTTCTATTAGAAGTAGATTTTATTGATCTAGTGATGTGAGAGACAAGACAATAGTCATAATGGCTGTCTTCCTACCTGCCCAGATGTGATATGAATAAACACATCAAATTGAAAATGATTATAAAACATGATATTGATTTGAATGACATGCTAATTAAAGTGAGAATTGTTTTTCTTAAAATATACCATTATATAAAGACAGATTCTTGTCATATACACAGTGTGCGACATTAATGCTTGACTGGGGCCAGTGTTTCAAGGTCTGGTCTAGTATCAGTGCCACAGTAGTCAACCTCCCGGTCTAGTTTCCTTTTTTTTAAAGTGTACAGGCTAATTCTAACAGCTACCCAACAAATAACCTAGTGCACGATCTGTTTATTAACAGAGAACAAACACACAGGTAACTTCACTGGTTATATATTCGCTCAAATCTAGGACACATGCCTTCCGGCCATGAATCAAATTGGCGTAACCTGGCAATGTCCCAATTAACTTTTGTGCCTTCCCATATAACCAATGTTCTTCAATTTATCTGAATATGTAAATACGCCTTCCGGGGGAAGACAAAGTTGTACTTGCTAAAATCAGTGAGCGGGAATTTCTGTGTTTTTTTCTCTTTCAATTTATGTCATGTTTTCCCGGTATGTGTGTTTGTTAAAAATGTGGCAGTTTATAAAAGGAGTGAAGTTGACAAACCATCAACTAGATCTCAAGAATACAGAAAAACTGGCGCGCAAATGAACTTTCAAATCACACTGAAAAATTGGTTAAGATGTCTAACGTATATGTGCATATGCAAGCGTTGTGTTCATACTTTTGAAATTATGCTGGAATGTTGCCAAATAAATAAAATCATGCACACTAAATGGATGGAAGTCATTGTTCGTTAATATCTTGACCATGTATTTGTTGTGTAAAATGAGTAACTGATGCCATGCATGGAAAAGTGGGCATACACAGGCACATGTTGTGGTTAAAGCAATTCTTTGTTGGCCAATATCCTTTTCAGATTTATTCAATAGGAAGTACTTTTATTCTAATGGTTGGTTAGTCCATCACTTTTATCTTGCACATAATACATAAATTGTTTGTGTTGGTAGAAACGCCGCAATAAGTTTTGTATTTTATGGATTACTTTGAGCTGGCAGCTATGTGGATAATTAATTATGTGATAGTATATACAAGCATGCTCAGTGCATGCATATACAGAGAGTAGTGATGTCACAAACAATTTATGAATGACATCATTAGACTGGCTAATGGTAGGATAGTACCGAATATCCATGATGATTCCATATAAGGATATTGACTGCTGCCCAGGGACAAACTCTGCTTACATGCGCGTAGTTTTATTTGCCGTTTTATTGAACCATTGTCAGTTTGTGCACATATTAAAATTATGACATTTAAAAGGTTTTTACACTTTAAATCAATGTATTTAACACAAAGAAAATATTATATGCATTTAAAGTCAGTTTTGCTGACACCAAACAGGGAGTTGTGTATGGAAGCCACCGGAATTGTGATATGAATTATATATTATTAATTATATAATTAGTTTATTTATTTATTAATTAGGTCTACTTATAATCTAATCTGCCTATATAAGACATGTAAGTAGATTAATCTAGGTTCCTTATCAGTTGATTAATATCTTAACTGATTTTAAAATACAACACTAACTGATCACCATGACCAGCTGTTGATAAGTTTAACCAAGATCCTGCAATCCAAGAATGGTTAATGGGCAGCAAATGTAAGAGGAGACCTGGATTAATGGATAGTGAGTCAAGATTAAAGAGAGCTAGACTTCAGACAGTTGAACTACCAGTGGCTGGTGGTGAATTTATGGAGAGATAATGAAGTACATAGTAAGAATGTAGAGGAACAGGTAATTGGATCCGAGAAAGATGCAGAGGAGACACACGATGAAGAAAGGGGAAAGAATCCATCAAACAGCACATCTATGTGACAAATGTCCAGTACATGGTCAAGAGTTTCCTCTATGATGACCTGTTCCGATCAATGCGTCTGTTGCAAACATATTTGAGAGGCAGAATGCAAGTTTTGATTATCTCTGATACTTTGTGAATAGGTGGAAATATCTGTTGCCACAAGGAATGATGTTGAGTCACCCTTAGTTTTGTCCGAAAGCATTCTTTCAGCTAGGAATGATGTGGCCTGGAGTATGATGAAAAACATAAAGAATGGCAGGGGACAGCCATGCTTCTATATCCTTGGCTCTACTATGATGTTCATTCTGGTCTTGTTTCACACCAATGCAAACTGTGAAAGGATTTTCTCATTTGCCACCAAAACAGCTTTATGCCCTAGCATGTCCACCAAAAGTCTCAGTAACTTGAGAGTGCACAAAGTAGCCCTCAGTTCCAAAGGCACAACATGCTCCAAACAGAAACATTCAAATGCTCTCCTGGCTAAGGCAAAGGGTCCTACCCATCAAGAACTCCTGAAAAAGTGATACTCCTTGCTATACATGTTATATACAATGTGATTTAATTTTTTATTAATTCTTAAAACTGAAGTGATTGATAAATAAGCCAACAACCTTGCAATATATTTGGTTTGGCTGATAAGCTTATGACCCTTCAACAACTGTTGCCTGGACTGTCATTTTAGGTAGTCCAGATATGAGAATTTTCAAGCCCTGATGACCAAGTTTATACCAGTCACTATCGTATATAGTATATGCTGAAATCAATTTTAAAATATGTTGAATAAACTGAATACTGTTGTTTGAGCAATTGTTTTGACAGTTCCACCCGTCAGTTAGATGCTTTCTATTTGTAAACATGATTAAATGCTATTAAATTGAAAGAACTGATGAATACATCCTGATTACATTTTACCCTGATGTCTTTGTAAACTGAATGGTTGTATATATGTGCATGTATCCACTGTGTGGGAAAACCAGGAAGTGTTAGACCAGCAGCTCACACAGTGTGTTTATGTGTCTGGAACTGTAGCCACTTTGTATTATTATAATGAAAGTGCCATTGGTCTAGACCTGGGCGTGTTCTGCCAAACAATTAATGAGCTAGATTCTGTAAAAGTGTAGCTCTGACACTTCTTTTGTTGACTTGATATTGAACATTGATAAAGTTATGGTATGACAAAAACATTTAGGATTAATTACGGTTGCATATTTCACTGTTGATTTATTGTCTGTGGGACTAATTGCTTACTGTGTAATTGTGACTGGATTGTTAACTGAACAATTGCAAGTGCCATTTGCCGTGGCCATAATAACTCACTAAACAGCTGAGATTCATAGAATAAGATTTAATATTTTGTTTTTGTACAAACAGCATTATAACTGTATTTAGCAGTCCATTGTTATACCCTTTTTATGTGTGTTTAAGCAGTTTTCAAGTAGAAATGCTGTGTATATATAGTATTTAGTAGTAGTAATGTATAAATTGTGTACATTGACTAATTACATAAAAGTTAAATTTAGCCCATCACCTATTTAACACACACATCACTATATTATTTAATAATAACTGGTGTTAATTTTAAAATAATTTATATATATATATTTGGGGTGACAGTTTTGAACCTACATATATATATTATATATATGTGTGTGTGTGTGCAGGTTCAAAACTGTCACCCCAAATACAATAGTACTATGGTCAGTATATCTGAGAGGGAAATAAGAATGCAAACTGGAACGATCCAGTCATGATTGGTGCATGTATGTTGTGTACTTGGACATAAAAAGCTGGGATACAGGTTTACGATGCTCTGCTATCCAACAAGTTTATTATTGTTTATTGAAATTTATTTTAAATGCAGTTCTTTGTACAGTGAATGTCACAGTAAAATAGTTCTCTCTATCTATCTATATATATATGATAGGGAAATGTTTATATGTACTTCAGCATTGTATGCTGTTCTGGAATTTCTAGTGAAATGCCGATAGGCTATAGCTTTGCACCAGTATTTTAATTCTCTGACCAGTACATCTGCAGATCTTATTACTGTGTCCTTTGGCATATTTCTCAATTCTATAGCTCCAATGTAAATCTCTTGACTATCTTTGGGGGCTTGTTTCATTATTATTATTTTTATTCTTAACAAAGTGACCTGTATTCATTTAAGCTGGTCTGTTCCCACAACAATACAGGTTTATTTGTAGTTACAATGTTCAACAGCTGAAAATCGTTAAAAAAATGTTTTAAAATCTCACTCATTATAACTATGAGCCAATTTTACTAGTCTTAGTGTTTGTTGTTCAACACATTTGTGTGATAATGTCTTTCACACACATTAATTTTTATTAACAGTAGGCACACTACTCAGAATTTGTACATGAATACTAGGAATATAGCAAAATTATATTTATTGTTCTTCTGCACACAAATTGAATATTGTCCATCTGAACAGTTGATAGTCTAATTCAACACTGTCTTTGAGAATCCTATAGCAGAATACCAGCTTAAAGGCTTTGCTGTTGCCTAGAAGATTGCACACTTTAGTGTTTATATTTCCAAAGTTGGAAAATATTCCCTCAATTAATGCTGATGAAACTGAATCTGTTGAACATTTTGTGTAGTGGACTTGTATTCTGGCAGCATTCTTAGCTTGCTGATGATCACACTTTTTGCACTTTGCATATTTCTTATTTTCAACAGTAACATGTAAAGAAATTTCCTATATGGAATTCTTTGGCCTTCCACCTTTATACATGACTAAAGGCTGGATATCAAATAATAATAACAGTATTAATTCAATAATGAATCACATTTTAACACTATGGTATATCACCTGGGAAATGAAGTCACATCTTAATATATCACAATACATTTATATGTCAGGATTGAATAGAGAGTTATTCTGAGACTATTACTTTAGTAGTAGATTATCTACCATATATACAAGTAGTAATTACCCACATGCAAGATATAGTTAAGTAGTCAGTGAGGGGGTCAACTAGACTAGATATTGTTATTATTTCATAGTTGCATTTTGTTTAAAATTCAATTGAGTTTTTACAAGTCAGTGTAAAAAAGCAGTTTTTTTACACGTTAATAACCATTAATTAACAGTGTTAATAGCGTCTGTGTAAAAAACCTGCCAACCATGATTTGGAATATCAAGATATTGCTTCTAGTCAAGTCACATTATATGATGGTATCAGGACAGTAGAGGTTTATCCATGTTAGCATGCATGGTATGTTTAGTTGCTGTTATAATAATTCTATCTCGTACTACTACAGGTTGCTCAGCAAAAAGAACAGGAAGAACTGAGAAACCTAGCATTTGGTAGAACTGGAAAGGCTCATAGCTCAGGGAGTGCGTCTGGAACCAAAGACAAACAGGCTACAAATGAACGACTTCCACGTGATAAGCAATGGAAGGAATGGCAAGAAGCTGATAAAGAATTTGTCAGTGAATCCTACGAGAAGGATCTTCAGCAAGCTCTTCTGCTTAGTAAGCTGGAAGCAGAGGAACAGAAAAAGGTGAGATGTCTTGCTTTGCAATTCTTTTATTTCTTAAAGTCATGTGTATAAATGTCAAGTGCTAGAGATGTATGTTATAGATGTTTTAGTAATCTGCTTTTATTGTTTGATTTCTTTCATTTATCAGTTCCAGGACTCTTCGCCACTCAAGCCTTTTTCGCCAGTCAACAAAAATTTCCCTGGCCCATTTGCCACTATTGCCTAGGCCCTTTCGACACTAATCCCTTAACCATTTGCCCATCAATGACTTAATCACAATAATCGCTGTAGCCCATTCTCATGGAAGCGATGACAACAGATAATAATTGTAATTGGGACCGTATATTCATGATCTGCTTAATCAGAGTAGACACACTCACAGTTTGTTGCTTTAATATAAGTTTATTATGTTTACTATACAAGTGGTGAAATTGGTGGTGAATGTGCTTAACGATAAGTGGCGAATGGGCTCAACCATGAGTGGCGAATAGGCCATGAAAACTAGTAAATTTTAGGTGGTGAGAAGGCTTCAGTGGCGAGCATTCCCATTCCCCATTTATCTATATATTGTTTGCTAATACTGATTCTAGGCAACAGATAACATAGCTTTATATAAGATCATCTTGTTAATGTTTCTGTTAGTGATTCTGAATGAAACTTTAAGGTTAGCAGAGAGATTCAGTGTGCTTTTGCTTATCTGTAAAATATTAAGTGGATCTGTGGGAATATTCTGACTAGAAGTCAGGGATGTCACATCCATAGAAGACTAGTGTATGTGTGGAGTTGTTATTGCACTATGCTGCAAACCTCCCATTTTGGGGTTGGAGTCCAAATGTTACCCATGTGATTGTCTGCGGATTGTTTCATCTGATCATCTCATTTTCTTATGGAATCTTCCATCGGCCATGTGCGACGTTAAGTGTTAAGATGATTAGAAGATCAAACAAAACATCTCACAGATAGGTGTGTGGCAAATCTCACCATGTGTAATTGTTTTCTTTTAACGGTAGGGTTGTTCAGGGGGATAGATGGGTAATATGCTAATGAGGGTCAGGTGATGAGTGGTCAAGGAGAGGGAATTGGGGTAATGGCGGACCATGAGCGCATTGTGTGAACTGGCATGGATTTAATTGAATAAAAGATATATATATTCAGCACCAACGACTTATCACACGCTTTATCACAAGGTGATACTGGAATTTGAGCCATGATCTGGATACGTTCAGGACATTGCATTATCATGATTATGGGAGTGTCATGTGATGTTTGCTTATTGATATAGGATCTCATCGACATCATTAAGAAATTTATGTAATTTGACAAACCTTCATAATTGTTCTATTAATTAGCATTGACACTGTATTCTCTCATAAATAGCACTGACAGTTTACTATTCCAATGTAAGTTATCACTGGTGACAGCATTCAAAGCTAATTTGTTTAAAATTAATGGTACACATCAGATATAAAAAGGCTATGAATCTTTTTTTAAACATGATATACTTGTTATTTCTCACTGATTGACTCTAATTAGTACAGGGTTTTAGTACAGGTAAAGCAGTGCAATTATGATATAACTTTGTGGTTGAACTGTCACTTAAATTTGCATTCATTGTCACCTGACAACTGTGTACTAATTTGTTCCATCTTCAATAATTTATCAGTTTTAACAAGAGCATATGTGATCGATTGTCTAAATGGGGACAGGAATGGCCAGAATAAACAAGCCCAGAGGATGGGCTCACAGCTCATACACACACCAGTTTACTTGCTATCATACACATACCAGATATAGCTATCTTTTGTTCACGTATATTTGTTTCCTGTTGCATACTAAAGTGATTTACTTTTATCTTTAACTAACCTTGCCTTTCTAATTCCATGGTACGTCATAAACCACAATTAATTGTTTTAGTGGGTTTTTTTCAGGTGCAGCCTGTCACAAAAGAAGATGACACTGGAAACTCTCGTCAGAAGGCCAAGAAGAAGAAGGACAAACCTGTGACCATGTCTCTGGAAGAATTCCAACAGGATAGCACTAAGAAAGACTTAAATAATGACAGCAAACAGGTGCAGGACATCCAACACAAAGCTGATCCGGCCTTCTTTGATAAAGTTGAAGAAGAGACACACAAGATCATACACAAGGAGCACATTCAGGAGGAATATAGAAAACAGTACATTGTGGAAAATGCTCGAACGCAGCAGTATGAAGAAACGATCAGAAAGAAGGATGAACAGATAGAAAAACTAAAGAAGGAGAACAGCAAATTAAAATCAGACCTGCTAGAGGTAAAGGAACGCAACCAGCAATTCTGTATGATATTGGCTCAGGGCGAAATGAAAGGGAAAACAACCGTACTTATGGAACTTAACCAGCTGAAGCAAGTTCGAGATGAACTGACACAAGAGGTTGGCAATCTGACCTCGGAGTTAGAGAAAGAACGTTCGAAGGTTCACGCCCTCAGAACTTCAGTGGACAAGTCAAAAACAGGGAAGAAAAAGTGAATGGAAAACACATCGCATACCTTGTATGGGGAGAATAATAACATTTGCTGAATGATTCCAATCCACTGTTGACTTATCACAGTGCATTTTTATTGTTTGTGATAATGTTTATTAAAACATTTGCAGCCACATCATGTGTTTATTAGTTTTTAGATAAGAAATAAATTGTACATCCATTGAATCCACCACAACTTGTTTGTAATTTTGATCATTAATCTGTCCAGAAGAAAAAACAACATTGTTTTGTTTTTAAAATGCATATATTTCGTGTTGAATGTCTGATAGTCACCCTTTTAATAATTATTATTTGGCATACATGATGAGATCTGTGTAGTGAATGTTTACCATTATTTGGCAGTTAACATCTGCCCAACTTTCCTGTGTCTTTATCATGGTACTTGTAATTAGGTTGTGTAACAATGATATGGAAGCTAAAGAAATAAATATATTTATTAGTTCCTTTGTCTTTTACACATGCCTCAATGACTCCAGGTCATCCCAGTATGAGAGGTAGTACCAATTTACCATTCGAATATGTACAGTTTAACACATTTCATGCTTTCTTACCACATAGCACACCAAGTTAGCAACACTACATGGGATAGAAATCAGCACAGGGTGGGTATGCAGTATATGCTATATACTGTCATGGCCTATTGCATATATGTGATATTTTTAAGGCTGTTTCTGGCATTATACTTGCACTGCTGTGGCAGTTATGTGGTGCATTTAATACTGTACTGTAGACACAACGAGATCATTGGACTGTGTCTATGGTATATTGTATATGTCCTCCACCAATAAAAGGCTTGAGGCTAATCATTCCATTTCTGTAGATGATAGCTCCTCAGTAATAACTAATATGTCACAATTGCTCTCAATCAGTTAATTAATTACTGATCATAGATAATAATTGCCTGCAAAGCTTGTACTATAGTAGTTTTATGAAGATTTATTGTGTGCAGAATGTTATCTACACAGCTCTATTTTAATATATTAAATCCTGCTGTATATGTTTCTGTTGCTATAAATGCAAATGACTTGAGCAGATAGCCATGATATTCAAGTATCTGATAAATAACTGCAGTTGCGGGGGGTGCTTTGTGGGTGCCAACCTTTTACTTGCCTGAAGAAGGTACATCTATGAACTTAGTATATTAGAAATATTGATCCTATGCTGATTTCTTAATGGATAATTATACATCCAAAGATTAAGCATGTCCTTTTTTATGGGGAGTGGTTCTCTAGCACAATTGTTGCTACAGACCTACAAGTAGGTATATAGAATTTAGATGCTACTTGTCTCTGAAAAAACAGAAAGGGCATTAATATGTAGTATGATAATGGTTTGAATAATTCAGTGGTCTTGAAACATCTATTGCTTAATTATTTTAACTGGTAATAATAATAATAACGACATTCAAATATGTTGGATCATTGACAGCTTCACTAGTATCTCTTACCTGGTGTGGATTAAACTACTTGTTGAATCCATCCATTTTTATGTTGGAAAGGGTATAGTCAGAATAATTAGTTCTATCTAGTCTAATAAATTTAATAGATAAGTTAATTTATTGATAAAAGGCATACCTTTGACAACACATAATTAAAAGGTCATTAAACTGTTGTTATTATGTGTAAAATAATATTATATTTCATCTACTGAACTTTTATTTATATAACCGATTATTTCTTATAATGATTAGTTAAGGATGATAAATTGGAAAGTGTTCATCGTCTTCAGTAATTTGTAACGAAGATGCAGAGTTACGAATCTAATTCAGTGACGAAACCCATCATTCTTACTCCATTTTTGTTATGACGACCTTCACCTTTGGTAATGTCCATTCGCATTTGTGTTTGTTCGCCGTATTCTTTATCAAAGTATAATTAAAGCTAGGCAGATGTAATTGTTAAAACCCTGGAATAGATATATAGGTATGTCAGTCTGTCGATGATTGAGTTTGCTGATTTGTGAGACAAATCTAGCGCTGGGTGTAGTTTTTAAGGCTAAGGCCTAACCAGGAACATCTTCCACTCATAACTTGTTACACTTACTGTCCGTTGAGTGAATTATTAATCTGTATTCCAACGTAACATAATAGTACCCTGATTAAGATATTAATATAGCTGTGTCTGGACGTGTTGTTAGATCGATAATAGAATTAATAATAATAGGAATTATTTGATAGTAGAATACTAATAATTCTAATCTAATGCAGTAAATGAGTAATGGTAGACTGTTGTGTTGAGTGTTGTGTTGAGGAAGTAGGTCTACTACTAGACTCTAGTCTACTCTGAGTCTGGTAGACTATAGTTCAATGATCTTGTTATAGCATAAGACAATCTCATTATCGGAGTATGGTTAACTAGACTGATGCCTAGGAAAATTAAAACTTAACAGTTAGAGTCTAGATCTATTTCACAAAAACTTCATATGAATAAATTGGTGGAATAATTCTTTTGAGAAGGCATCAGATGGAAGAGACAGTATATCCCAGAAGACTTTAATGTTATATGGTATGAATAAATACAAGACACTGCTGTAGTATTGCATTTAATCAGGTCAGATTGACTCATGGAAGACACTCATACTGTGATTTATGATGACATTTAATTATCCCGCAAGTTGCCCTATGCCCTTCTTGCTAATGAATTATTGAATAGTAGTTATTACCAGGATTATACTTTTTTGATCCTGAAGAAAGCATGATGTGTTATTGTGTATGAATGAGTATTTTATAAATCCCTTTGGTTATTTAAGTTTTCAGAAAATAGATAATCAACTTGTGGAAATACTGATTTTCTGTTTACTTCCCCTTGGTTATAGAGTAGATATCTCTATTGTTCATGTCAGTGTGGCTCCTATACTGATGTGGATAGAGCACTTTGTGGAAAACTTTCAGATAATTGTTTGTATAAATCCTAGCAATGGCTGTGTTTGTAGGATGTTGGATCTTGTCCAATGCTCCAGGTTTGACCATCACTGTTGCTAAACAGTTTATCAATTACTAATGTGCTTGCTAAACCATTCTCCCATTATTTCTAAGTATGACTGTTTCTGAGAATCAGCAATTTAGTTAGTTATGCCACAGATTATGGGATGGAGAAATTGTGGAGAAGCACAGTTTTCTGGTAGAAGAAACTGATAACTTGTTTATTTGAATAGTTTCTATACATAAACATGATATTTTGAAGTTAGGTGATTGTAGGTATTTCTACATTCTTTTGGTATAAATGTCTACCTGTGGGAGCATGGTTTGAACAGGCATAATGTGACTTCAAACTACCATCTAGCAATTTGCCGTCATGCTCATTGAAATAGATGAGTTTTCATATCGATCACTTTTTACACACTACTAATTGTCTAAACACCAAATTGATTTTCAAACGCGACATCATAAGTGGCAGATTTGTTGGCCATAATATTTGCATAACCATAATATGATGGCTGTCATTTTAAATAAATATTGGTAAATAGGGGGGTAATTATAATTAGTTTCAATTGTTTGGCGGTGATTTTGAAGGATTAGTACCATTCATTTTACATTTCCTCTTTTCATTAGTAAAACCAGAAAAATATTTCTTCACGTTACTAGCCCAGAAACTAGTAAAGTTTAAGATCTACTAGCTCAACTAATATTTTACTAGCTCATTATTTATGCCAGCCCCAAAATAATTCTGTTAGCTGAAACAAAACTGTGTCTGGTTTGATACATAATAGCTTTTTTTTTAAAATTTGCATAATGAAGACAATACTTATGTATATTTGTAGATCATCTTTTATTTATGAACTTGATAAAACATACAGTAACCATCATAAAATACATTCAGCAGTTCATAGTTCTTCCACTCTTCCCCAATGCAGCCATCTGCGTGCTGGACCACAAATCACTACCACCCGTGTTCGAATCCCGGTGTGGGCATATCTGAAGGTTGTTTTGCCTTTCACTTCGTCTCATTACCTTTGGAGGTCGCTCGGCCCATTTAGCCTACCTTGTGCACAAAAGTGGCCGTAAAACATCATCAATCATCATCACCAGTGCAGCCATCTTTGTCATAGGAATGCCATCTTTGGCAAATCGTAGAAGCAAAATTTCCTGTTCTGTGACCGGGAGTGACTAAACTACTTTTATTTTGTACTTGAGTAGAAGTAAAAGTAAGCCTCTTCAAAACTACTTAAGTAGAAGTAAAAGTAAATCTACATGAGTTAAAAAGTAAAGATATTTTCTGAAAGTAATTGAAGTAAAAGTAGAAGATAAACTTTATTGTAACACACAATGTAAGAATCAAATACACAGTGCACATGACTGAACAAAATTCATGGCATCCAAAGACATGTGCTGCCACCTTAAGTTCATTGCATCCACAGATGTGCTGCTGCCACCTTCAGTTTACTGAACAAAGCCCTCGTTCAACTTTAGCAAAAGCTGATTCTGAAACTTAGTGTCACCAGTACAATTACAAATTTAATTATGATGAATCTTAGAAAACAATTGGCTTCAGCTGAAACAATGTATGACAAAGTGAGCCTTCAAAAATAAGTTGGCAAAATTATGTCTTGAATATCAGTGAGCATTATTACAAAACTCATTTCAATACCACACCATATTGAAATATATTTGTTTACCATAAATTCATCAAAGATATACAAGTTGTCACCAACTTGTAATGATAATTTGTAGCAACTTTATCAATTGTCTCTTAAATATAGGCTATGTTATCACTAAATAAGTAATTAAAGTATTGTGATGTAAATTAAAGTAATGCAGTAAAAAGTAGCATTACCACAAATAAAACTACTTCATTACAAGTAAAACTGGTTATTATATACTTTATTAATTCCAATTACTCAATTAGGATAACAAGGTAGTTTTACTTTTTTACACAACACCCTGTCTGTGACGGATGGATCTGTTGATGTGGCACCAAGTACTGTGAGAAATTATGCAGATTGAAACTTCTTATGTAAGTGCAAGCAAAGGCTGCGATGACCATTTAACAACTCTTGGCATTATGGTAGTTTTCACCCAATGCTGGGCCATTCAGCTGCTGGAGCTTACATTACTGCTTTAAGTCTGGAAATGGGCACTTCTCGTAAGAGATGTAGTAATATGACGTGTGAATGAGTTATTCCAACCTTTTCTTCTTTGTAGATCCAATTGACTGTTTGGTCAAGGGGCTATCTTTGAAGGTTTGTTGGTTATTTATCTCTGTCATCTGAAACCACAAAAATTCGCTATATAGGTCCTGTCTTATATCAATATAGAAATAGTATTGAGTTGTAGCAGTGTATGAGATGGAATGATAGTATCACATATGGCCAACTTTTGCAGGAATTGTTTAGGTTTTTAACAGTTCATAATAATTGAAAAAGGTGTGTGAAATCTGATGTGAACTGTTTATTTGCTAAATATATTTTTTATAAAGTCTGCAATTTGCCACAAACTGATGATGATTAGAATAAGGGAATGCAGTTGTCACCATACAATTGATATTTCTAATATAACATCAGAATTATAAACCCCTCTCTAAACATAGTAATGCCAAATAAGTACTGTGAACAGTGCACTGCACAGACTCATGACCATGTGATAATGAGACTCTAAGGAAGGCATCAGAATTTCCATGCATTTGTTTTCTCTGCGAAGAGCACCAAAGCTGATATTCCTCACCAACAACCTGAATCCAAGACTACCATATGTTTTGCTTCAAAAAGGCGGTGGCCCAGTTAAGCTAGCATTTTGAACCAGTTGCTGGCCTGTAGACAGTACACACCAGCCTCCACCACCATTTTTTCCAGTCCTGGTCATTGTTAACTTGTTCAAATATATTTTTCAGGTAATTGTAGCATGGAGTTGGAGCAGGTGCCAAAGATGGTGGAAGCCAAAATCGCATCATCTGATTCTGACAAGAAGGACGGTGATGGTGAGATTGTTGGTGCCACCGAGGGCACTAGTGTGACAGAGTCTGATAAAGCAGACAAAGATGTTCCACAAGAAGAATGTCCAAAGCCAGCGTCACCAGAACCCAACTGTTCCATATGCCTTGGCAAACTGGAAAACAAGTCATTCACCGACAGCTGTTTCCACACCTTCTGCTTTGTGTGCTTGCTGGAATGGTCCAAAGTAAAGGCTGTCTGTCCTCTTTGCAAGCAAGCTTTCAAGAGCATCATTCACAATGTACGATCTTTTGAAGATTATGACCAGTATCACTTACGAACTGAGGAGCAGGCCGCTGATGAGCTGGAGACACGAAGGTTTCGCTTTCACTCAACAATGACAAATGATCGATGGTGGAACCATCTCAGGATGGAGCAGCAGCGTCAGATGGCCTTGCTCAGGAGGCCATCACGGGACACTTTGGCCACTCAGTGGCAGAGACAAAGACAGGCCTCTACTTCAGCTTACAGGCGCAGAATTTATGCTAGTGGCATGAGAGTGCAGGAAGTCAGAACGGCCACTGGAAGAACCATGCGGTACAGGGAGGTGTCCCCTGAATTCTACCGACGTAATGCAGCCTGCATGCACCGCCTTGTTCCCTGGCTCAACAGAGAGCTGAATGTGCTGTTGAACAACCATGAAGATCATGTCCAGTTTGTCCTGGAACTCATAATGGACCTGATTAAGAGGTTTGACATAAGAAGTGAGGAGTTCTTTCAGCATATTCAGCCATTTACTGGAAGACGTACTGAGCATTTCATCCATGAGTTCTACAGTTTTGCTCGTTCGCCATATGACATGTTTGCTTATGACCAGAGAGCAGTGTATAATGAGCCAGAAGATCAACCAGTTCACACACTAGACAGTAGTGACAATGATTCAAGTATACATTCAACAACAGTGATTGATGCAGATGGGGATCCGGACGAAGATCCTGATTGCATTCTGGTGTCTAGTCCTGAACCAGTTGGTTTGCCAGCTGATGAAATGACTACTTCGCAAGATCATTCCTACACTTCAGCGGGAACAGTTGATAATGCCACGTCTTCTAACATTGGCAGCATGCCAGAATTGTCAAATCTTGATCTTACATCACTGATCAATCAGGTGCAGTCATTTGTCTCTGGTGTTGACACAAGAATGCCTGGTGAGTCTTCTTGGGATTCCCCGACTCCTGGACCATCGAGTGCCAGACTTCTGAATGATCTGTTAGAGGGAACGTCATCAGATCTGCCAATCAATGTGATAGAAACAACACCAGTTGTAAAAGTTAAAGAGGAATCAGATGAGGGTGAAAACAGTGACTCTAGTGATGTGCTTGTGGTCGGTTATGAAAAGCCGTGGGAGGAGCGGTCACCTTTGCAAATCTCATCAGACGATGAAGAAGAAAGGCGGCGTGCTAAACTGGAACAAGAGCAGCAAGAAAAGAAGAGGGTGAAACGGGAAAAAGAAAGGACCAAGAAGCACAAAAAAGAGAGTATGAGATCGTGTAGTCGGGAGAGACGAAGTCGTTCTCGAAGTCACAACCATCAACGAAACCGGTCAAAGAAATCATCCCGACATAGCCAAGAGCGATCAAGAAGTCATACACAGCATGAACAACACAGGTGGCGGTCACATAGTCGGGAGCATCATGCACGAGATTCCCATGAAGTGGTGCGGGAACGGTTAAAGGAGAGAAATTGGCATCAGCGGCATTCTAAAGAATATGCTGCATCACATCATAACAGAAAATCAAGATCAAGGTCACCAAGACATCATCGCACTAGAGATAATGTCGTAGAGGAGAGAGATCGACATAGACACCGGGATATGCGTTCACCTTCATTAGATAACCTTCATTACAGTGCCCTTGGACAGTATGATTTTAGTGACACACGATCAGAGAGAAGCTCTAGACAGGGAACTAGAAAGGATTCTGAGACATCTTTGAAGCACCGATCTAAATCACCATCTGATAAATCTGCTTCTGGTGAGCGGCATAAGCGACATGATATGCCATCAGGTAGACGATTGCATAAGAGGAGTCGGAGCAAAAGTGTTGAAGTCATCTTTCGTCGAAGAGATCGATCTAAGGAGAAGCATAAGAAGGCCAAAAGGCACCGACATGATAAACACTCTCCAGCAAGATCTGTATCCTCACTTACGAGGGATAAACACAAAGCAGCCCCTGTGAGAGAACGTAGAAAGTCATCACGTGATCAGGGTGTGATGAGTAGCAGCCCAGAATCAAGAAAGGATGACAGAATGCCCTGCAAGAAGCACCCAACTGGTCACAAAAGCTCAAAGAATCATGAAAATAAGTCGGAAACGAGCCAGGAAAGAAATAGTGATGTAGAACAACAGTTGACCAGAACTAATACATCACATGTCTCTAAGAGTAATGAAGGACGATCAGATCCAGAACCAAGCTGTCAAAGATCAAGGAATGTTAGCACTGAAGAGGATTTATTGTCTTCAGACAGTGATGTCCAGGTGACTAGACACCAGCTAAATGTTCATAATATCTCTTCGGAATCTGATGCCAGTTCTTTGGATTTGCAGATGACTGCGTCAAGTCAGACTACAATTAACTGGGCTGTTACTGGAGAGGAAGGCGGTAATGAAATTGTTATGGAAGGTGTTCCTCAAACAGATTGTGGGATTAATGGGGAGACATATGTATGTAATGATGTTTCTGATACCTGTTCTAATCAGAATATCAACCAGACTGGTAATGATCCAGTGAGTGACAGCAATAACTGTGAAGATGCTTGTGAGTCTGTGAAACATTCAGACTGCGACAACAATAAATCACCAAATGTCTCACTGAAATCAGACTGATTAACAAAGTAGATCAGGAGAACTTGTGTGATGCTAATAATGCAGTCTATTATTAATAAATAGTATGTGTATTAGTAAAAATGTTTATTTCATTGTACATTTCTCTCTCACTGTCTCACTATTGCACACTCCCACATTGCAGTTGATAGTGATTGCACTGTGCTGCAGACCTTCAGTATATGAGATTGAATCACAGCATTATCCCCATGTCTGTGTGGGATGTTTCATCTGATCATTTCATTTCCCAGCAACAACTATTAAAATATGATTCACTCACCCAATCTCTCTATAGCATACCTCACCATGTTTCTCTATCATACACAAATACAGACAGAGAGGGAGAAACCTGTTGTATTTTTCTGAATCAGCTGCTGAAAATAAAATTCCTTAAGCAGGTGTTGGGTATTTTTAAATTAATCTTATGATTATAACACACCAATTCTCTTTCTTGTAGTACCATTTTAATGTGGCATATTATTAAATGTTATTTAATTTAATTTTAGATGAATTGTACTTGCCAAACATTTTATCCTGAATGTTAGGCATATTTTTACTGTTTAACAGCAATGTATAGGTGTCTACATAGTTCATCATGATATGTGATAAATGCTGATGTAAATTGAAATGAGTTTTGTCTTTACTCCATTATATATATATATATATATATATAAATTTGCATGCATTGGCACTATTTAGAATGGAAGGTTACAAGCAATCACAAAATTATGCAGATGAAATAAATTGTATACAAAATTTTAAACAGAAAATATTGCGGTTAGCTGTTTTGAAGTCGGGCTACACTTTATTTGACTACTGATATGTGTCACAAACCTTATACTGGTTGTACCAATGAGAAATTTTGTGTAAACAAACATGACTGAAAGATGAAAATATGACAACATTGATATATCTGTGTTCAAGATTGTGTAAGTTGAATACAAGTGGGAACCTTTTTTATTATATAGAGTGACCGTTTTTTCAAGCTCTTTTATAATACCGGTAGTGTATAAAAGAGCTTGAAAAATGTTTGCTCTATATAAGTTTTTAATGGTTCCTGCCAATAAGATTACTTCATTAAAAAGATATATTAATTCAGTACTTCTGTAGCAGATCTTTTAAATGGTTCAGATTGTAAGCTACCTTGATGTTTAAATCCCCCGCTTTTGTGTGATGAAAGTGTTAATATGCATTTATTTACATCAAGTCAACTGCCATATTATCTGAAAACTGTGCAGCACCAAGACAGATTGTGATCTGCCAGGATTGGGTTCTCAGTAGTCCAGTAAGTGAAGCACAACTGAGAAGAATAAAAATTATTCAGAAGACTTTCTGTTTCCGCACATTAATCTTTTTTTTAAATATTAATGATATCTAATGATGCACACATCTAAAAAATCCATGAAGCAAATATTTAATCACTTATGTCAAGTCATTTGAGTTGGCAAATTTGTTTTCCTTGCAGAATGGACAGAAAATGGTGTTCTATATCAAAGAAAGGAGTTGGCGACTCATTTTCAGAATTTTACTGGGAACTCTGCATGATTGTTTTTAATTTGATTGATTAACAAATAAAATTGTCTTAACATTTATTTTCTTTTGGCACTTATAAGGTGTTACTTCCTGTGAGATGTGTGTAAATTTGGCTTACTGTTAATGGTGAATAGTCCATGATTTGTCCAGCAAGCAAAATCAGGCATAACCCTTCTTTCTGTTTTGTGTGGAATTTTTATGAAACTTTTGTTCTGATAGCTGTTGAATAAATTTATATTCTACTGTAGTTTCCCATCCTGATATTTGTTATTACTTGATGATATTCAATAGTCATAAATATTTGACAGGTGTAAGTTATCACTTTGCGCAAAGTGTGACGTTACTTTATGCTGCAAAATTAATAAATTCACTTTATTGAAATTAAACAATAGATCACAGTGTAATCCAATACCTTACAGAATGCCGAACAAAGATTTTAGATTGTTGTTAAGCATGCTGTCAGTACAATGCACAAATGTAGAAACGAATACAAATTTGAAGCATGATTTACATAAACAAGAGTACTATCACTTAAATGATTTACACACTGTGTATATCCTGGAAGATGCTGTGTTTACATAGGTACAAATTCCAATTCTATCCATTTCTCACCGGTAACCAGCAGATGATGCATGACAGAAAATCAAGCAAGACCAGCCAATTGTTATTGGGTTGTAGTCTTGCCATCACAAGTACCTGCGTTATTGGTGATTCTTTGTAATGTCATTGGAATATGTATCGACGTAAACGGTGTACAGATTATATTCAGTATTGTCTTACAGGTAGTTCTCAATATCTTTCTGGATATTCTAAAAAACGAAAACGGAATTGTAAAAGGTGGAAACGGGAGTAACATAACACAATAAAGTCACAAAACCGAACTTTTAATATATAGCTTTTGAAATTTAAATTATTAGTCACCTTAGGCTGAACCATGGGACCGTAACGTTTCACGGGTTGACCTTCCTTGTCAATCAGAAACTTGGTGTAGTTCCACTTTATTAAACTGAAAGGGTAACACATAAATTACTCTCATTTCGTAGCACACAATTTAAAAAACATCTCTGGCCTAGTTTGAATTTCCATTAAGTGCATCATAAAGACGCTGCACCCTGGTGTCAGCGGAACTATTTAAAACAAAAGAACTAGTTATCCACTCTCACTTGACAGCTTATCACTCGCTAGCTTAGTTAATCAAGAGTTGAATAAATACATTTTGTAAAACATATCTGACAACTCACTTTCCAAATGATCCTGCTTGTTTGTTTTTCAAGTACTTCCACAATGGATCTCCTTTGTCTCCGTTGACATTAATTTTAGCAAATACATCAAATTTGACCCCATACATTTTAGTGACAAATGCTTTAATGTCTTCATTGCATCTTGGCTCCTGTAACACAAACTGTCTTATTTAGCATTCTTATCCAGTAGTGAGTGAACCAATTATTTGGATTAAAAGCAATTAAGAATTAAAGATTCAGGCTTAAAATGCCATTCAGTCAGAACTTACCTGACCCATGAACTGATTACAAGGAAATGCAAGAATTTTCAAGCCCTTTGATTCCGCAAGCTCGTCATGCATAGCTTGCAGCTGCTTGAAATTCTTACCAGTGATGCCTCATTTGGTTGCCACGTTAGTAATTAAGCAGACGTGGCCCCTGTTTATAGCACATAAAATTAGTATAAGTGTGAGTCTGTGACAGTAATGGTAATACCTTTTGCCCTGTTTTCCAGGGTTTTAATTAATAAGATACACATATCATATTTCTAATGTTAATTATTAGCTGTGCCTTGACTAGTATAGGCCAAAAATCAACGTGTAACACATGTATTTACCTGTATTTCTCAAGTGACACATCATTGCCATCTATGTCTTTACAAGTGAAATCATATATAGACGATGCTGCGTTCCACGTTTCATTCTTCTCATCTGTATGTTCTGATGCCTTTCCATAAATATTGAATACAAGTGGTGTATTCCAATGATTCAAACATTTTACGATTGTTACATTCTATTTTAGCACAATATCAGATATATGAATATAACATATATATACATAGTACCCAATATAGATAGCCATTCTAAACATAAAACTAATTAATTAGATCAGATAAGAAGAAAATGTCTTAACAATTTCCTAAGGAGCCCTATGCTGTATGATATCTGGATCACGTTCTAAGACACTGTAGTGATATAATTTTTTTTTTGTAATATCATTGTACTGGTGCCAGTAACATCAGTAATAGATACAGAACATTAAAATTGATAAATAGTAGAGATCACTGTAAGTCTAAACTTACCGTCGCCATTTTTACATTTAACTGAGACAAACTGCGTATTTAATACACTCCTCGTGTGTTCATTATATATATATATATATATATATATAGACATTAATCTTTGACCCCATGCAAAAGCTCAATTGTGATAACTGTGAAGTCACTTCACATGCACAAATATTATAGATTGAACATAGATAATATTACACCAGCCTCAAGTATTCAATGAATTGCATAGCCTAAATTAGGGCATTTTGACCAGAATCGGGTCAAATGACCAGTACTTTGCTTAATGCTAACAATTCTGATTACAGCAAATGATGTTATTTATAGATTGTAAATTTTCTTAAATTTAGCGGATTAGAAAACCGTTGTTTGTCGTGTTTCAGTAACCTTTATCAGACGTGTTATAAAACAAATTGTGTCTCACTGTTTGTCAATAGGTAGTGCTTTCTTTTTAATTATCTTCTAACTCTAACAGCGTGAAAGGTGTCAAATACAAATTTGTTCTGTGCTCATTTGACTATACAGCTTTAACTAATTACTACTGGAAAATCACCACATGATGACATTTATACTTTATCAAGAAGATCTCCAAAACCACCTAAATCATTGTTTTCATCCATGCTTTGCGAGTCAAACACCACTTGATCATTGTGTTCAGAAGTATCCATATTGACATCAATCAACAAAACACGTTTTAAAATTACTCCTTCATTGAACATGCCTACGGATCACATCCTATTTACAAATGATCCCCTTAGACTTACTGGACTAGTTGTTGTTGCCATATTGCGACTTCTTTCAATCGCTATTGGGACTTCTTTAATGGTGACAGCCAGTACAATATTTGTTAGCAGAGTTGGGGCCGTGTACATGGGACAATACTAGATTACGAGTACATGCAGCGTTATGATTTTAATAATTATTTTATCAATGTACCCAAGGGCAAGTGTAGATTTAAAAGCACTCGAAAAAAATCAATATTGAAGACTAAACCGTACCAACTCAGTTAAGAAAACAATGACAATTAATTCCTGCGCTAATATATACATCAGGTTTTTAATTTATTCTTTTCATCTAATGATGTTCCACATGTTATCTATGTATATAGGATTTTTTTTAATTATAAGCACAAGTCACCATTCATAGTTAATATCATGTCTCCATAGCTTAAACGCCATGGGCACCTCCGTGGTTTAACTGGTAGCGCGTTGGATCACAGATTACTACCACCTGATTTCGAATCTCGGGTGGGCATCTCTGAAGAGTGTTTCATCTTCGACTTTCCCTCATTACATTTGGAGGTCGCTCGGCCCACTTAGCCTACCGTGTGCACAAAAGTGGCCGTAAAACATCAATCATCATCAGATTAGATGCCTGCACCGAACACTCGTTGTTAACCATCAAGCATTCAAATGTGAGGTCAGCTAGCTTCGTTGATGCCAGATGCATATGTATCTCAAGATATCACAGTGTGAACAAGTTCAAATGTACACATCTGATACAGCATAGAAACTTTCAAATTATACAATCAAGATACACATGAAAGCTATTAATATCTATATGTGCCAGTTTTGAAGCAACAATCCTTCTTATAACACTGGCAGGTGATCCACAAGACATCATCATTTGAAACACAATTCCAGATGGTGGTCCTCAAAGGTGTGACTCAAGGTTGGGGATTCTCCTAAAAAATTACAGACCAATTTCAATTAACCTGATTATAAAATAGTTTTAAATAAGAGATTGGAAACATTTTGTTTATGGTAGATCTACTTTGATGCACAAGCACCTGATGGATGTAAAAGTATTGCATACTTCATATATGGAGTACATCAGCATACTTTAAAATGTGTATTAAAGTACCAGTTAGTACACGAGCACATCAGTCCCAATCCTGTTTGGTAGCATGTAAATTCCACCCAAAATACTATACAAGTAGAGTCTGTCTTCAGTGCAGTTAGATGTGAACATTAAAATCTTTGCTTAGCACAATAAGTTTATGGGTTGAACAATTGATTTCTACCGGTAATTAATTATCACAGTTGGAGTCTACTTCAGTTTAGATATAAACAAACCAGCAACAGCTCATTTCCCGACATTTATATGCAGATAACACCCAAGTATACATATCTTTATCTACAGCAGACACTGATCTTTCCCTTAAACAGCTAGGTGAGCGTCTCGGTGATACCTCTGACTGGATGACAAACAATAGACTTAGGCTCAATGCCAACAAAAGAGATTTCTTTCATTATAGGTACATCCAGACAACGCAACAAACTTACTCGTTTCTTCCGTATGCCCATCCTTAATCATAGCATCAGACACTGTACGTAATCTTGGATTTGATACTTTAATTTCAGAAACATATTTCTCCGACATGTTGCTGCTGCTTTTACCATATTTGTCACCTTCACCATATTCTTCGCTATATTTCTCTTCAGTCGCCAAAACCATTGCTACACAACTCATTACTAGTAGGCTTGATTATTGCAACTCTCTTCTTTATAAAAGCGTATCTAAGGATATTCTAAAACTTCAGTGTGTTCAGAACTGCTTAGCTAGGGTTGTCACACAGTCTCCTCAGTTTTCCCATTCTGGTTGTCTGTTCCCAGCGTTAAAACTCATGCTGGGACTCATGCTTTTTTAGTTTGGAATTCAATCCCTGAACATGTTAAGTCATCAAATAGCATAGTTTCTTTCGTTCACCATTTGAAAACTCACCTTTTCAGACTTGCTTATCCTTCCTAACTTACCACTCCATCTGATCATTTGTTGATGAACTTTGCATTGTACCTGAACTACGAGATTGCCCAACTCCTGTACTAGGTGTGCTACAGAGTTTGATACTTTTTGAGGATAATGGCACAATAGAAGTTTTGTAATCATTATTGTAATATTGTATCTGAACAGAAATTAAACTGAAGTCAGAGATTTTAGCACAATACAATGCTTATTTAGTTTTTATATACATGAAGAAATGCTGCTTTGTTTCAAATTGCCATGTCATTTTATTCACATTGTTTAAAAATATTCCATGTAGGACCTATTTATAATAATTGTGTGTGTGTGTGTGTGTGCAAAACATGGACCCAAAAAGAAATTACCAGCACACAAAACATAGCAGAAATTTATTTCCAGTACAGGTAAGCACATTCAGATCTAGACATATACTTCAAATTGTTGAAAAAACATGAACACAATAGATACTGGCATCAAAATAACAAAATCTCCTTTCACTACCCGCAATAATACTCTTAACTCTGTTTTATAAACATGAACAAAACATTTCAAAATTACAATTAAAACTGTAATACTGAAAACTGCTTTACAAGCTATAAATGAAAAACACCTTATTTTGAAACAATTATTTTTTTTTAATTAAGCTAATATCTGTACTTCCATAAATTAACTATGGTTTTACCAGTACATTATAAGAACATGTATTTAAACCATAAAAAAGAACACAAAGTCTGTATTGTACAATGATGCCAAATATACAAAATCAACAACAGACAAGGCATTTAAAACATTACTTGACTATATTCCATGTACTTGGACAAGAAATGCTACATCAATTAGAAACAAATTCCTCTGGAGGTCAGAATGTTCTATCATCAACACAAGGACGAACTGCATGACCAAGAGACATCAGGCAAAACCAACCACAGTGTGGTTTACAGAACTGCCATCATAAATGTCCAGTTAATGATAGCTCTATCCGGCCAACAAAGGAATGTGTTACCAATCAAATCTTTTTTTTCAATTAAAAAAAGCTCTGCATTTCTCTTATCTGCAAACAAGTCAAACCACTAGAAGTACTTGTCCAAATCCTTCCTGATATCCTGAAACAAGACCAGTATAGGGCGTTTTGTCAGTTGATCATCAGATGGAATGAGCTTGCCACAATAAATGCCATTAGAGCAATATTTTGGCATGCTGTTTAGTGATTGAAGTTAGCTTCGTAAGATATACACTGGAAGTATTTTAATAAAATCTTCTGTCATTATTACCTTTGGCTCAACATTTGGTGCATATCTTTTGACTGCTTGGCCTTGTTTGTCAACAAGAAATTTGGTGAAGTTCCACTTGATGAAGCTAATAACAAAAGACCAAAACAAATGTTTAAACACATCATCATAACACTCATGAAATGAATATAAATATACACTAATCACGTCTAATATAATCAGCAACTGATAAAATAAATCTCATTTATACAAAACGAACTAAATCATGAATGGCTGCGACAGATACCATGAACTAATCCATCTGAGGAACATTTTTGCTCCCATCCAATACGAACATTCACTAAACTTCCGAAAGAAAGCTGGTCAGTATTTGAGTTCCTACCAATACCAACGCCATTCAAGACATCCCAACATACTTATCTAAATAGCTATTACTCAACAAACATTTGAAGCAAATCCCCTATCATTTGTAGCCATAGGAAAATTACACATGCAAACCTTTTGGCACAGAAATACATCACCACAAAAGACAGGTATCTAATGAACTATGCATCTCCTATGTCTAACAAGCATACAAGCTAATGTATACAAAACACTTCTGTAGTACATTGATATGGTACTCACTCGCCAAGAGTTCCACCTTGCTTTGATTTCAGGTATTTATAAAGTGGATCAGCATTGCTTCCATTCACATTGATCTTGGCAAACATGTCAAATTTGACACCATACTTTTCTGTTGCAAATGCTTTAATCTCTTCGTTGGTACCTGGTTCCTGAATAATATAAAATAGACAACTGCGTGCCATTATTGGATGTAACAGATTATAAAGGAGTAATAACTACACAATAAACCATTTTCATAGCCATACAGGCAAATTTATCCTATCTCCCAAACTAAATTGCATGGTCCTTATTTTATTCCTTTTCGTGTTTTATCCACATACAAGGTGCTCCAGATTACATGTCAACAGCTTTTATTGCTGTCATTGCAAACAAACATATTAAAATTATATGACGTAGACTTAATAATAGCAATATTGACTATGTACACCTATGGACAACATGTCAGAAATCAAGAATTTATTATATGCAATGTTTGTGTTTGCAAATGTTTAAGTACAAGACATTACTTTGTGATCATTACATTTGTACAATGAATTGAATAAAATACAATTACATACACTATGATGATTGAATATAACAGCTGTGGACTATATCAGTATATGTAACACTGCGTTTGAAAGTTTTATAATATCAGACATCACTTTGTGTTTGTTGCATTCGTACGATGTATATATAAAAATAAAATTGCATACACTGTGTTTTGTATTTATTGAAAGAAGTATATTTATAGTGAAAACTCAGATAAACATAATCAAAATTTTTGAATGCTGACAAAATAATGGCTAAATGTCCCAGATTCGTGCTCACCATACGTCGCCTGATATGTTGAACTCTACTGCAATCTCACATAAATAAACAATGAAATGGAACACTAAATCCCACATATGGATGAAAAACACTCGAATGGAAATTCAGTAACATGTGCCCCCACAAACCTACATTAACTAGTGAAGAGGGTCAATTAAACCATTTATCACTAATAAACACAGATCTACAGATGCTGATAATTGGGCACAAACTATATAGAAATAAAGTTGACTGAGCTGTAAAGAAGTACTTAGCAAGAGAAATAGTCTCCTGCTGCAGATGTGAGAAGTAAAAGTAAACTAAGCTGTAATATGACTGGGGACAGAACATCAACGTGCTCACTCATCTGCACTAAAACAAACAAGTGGTAGGGTATGTTGTGCTTATTGACAAATGATTACTGTAAAGTATTATAATAATAATAAAAATTATTGTAATAAAACATAAAATTTATTGTAATAAAACATATAAAAACAAGTCCTTGTTTAATAGTTTTAACATCAATATGAAAAGATACATGGTTCTTATTTTATGTTTTTGTGTCATATATTTTACCTACCAAAACAATTATTTAAATGATGCTGTTACGAAAAGCACCAGATTCGCCTCCAAAATGACTACTAGTCCATCAGTCAAATATTATTAGTAATTGACTGCCATTCATTTTTTTTAAACCAAAACAGCAACTTCGAAACATTAATCATCATTTAGAGCTGTACACTTTTAAGGGGGGTGGATTTCAGAAGGCAAAATTTTGTATATTTGTAAAAATGATGGTAATAACAGATGATCATAAGTAATTAACAAAATAATGATCACCAAATTTTATTGAATAAGAGAGAAATCGGTATTTTATTAATAATAATCAACATGACCAAGGAATATAAATTATTTAATAACAGATTAGATAAAAATAGGTGCATGATGTGCCAACATTTATACATTTGGAAGTACAATTTATTACTGAAGAAAATGATATACCCCTCTCACACATCCAGTCATTTTAAATTAGCAAAGAAAAATATTACCTGACTGCCGAATTGATTGCAGGGAAAGGCGAGTATTCTCAAACCTTTCGATTCTGCAAGCTCGTCATGCAAAGCTTGCAGCTGCTTGTAATTCTTATCAGTGAAACCTCATTTGGTAGCCACGTTTACAATTAAGCAAACGTGATCTCTGCAAAAGAAAATTACACAAATTATTACAGAAGTGAACGAAAAATTGACAGATTATCTAGAACGCAAAAATGCACAAAATATCAGGAGCAAGCCACATCATTATAATGGAGCTGTTCCTGGTATGTATAAGGATTTAGTAACTAATTTAAATATCTCTGAATAAGACCACGATCACTTAGATTTTTATATATTTCTATGCCATCTTGTGCTTACTTGTACTTGTCCAAGGAGACATCATTACCATCTATGTCTTTACACGTAAATTCATAGATCGAAGAAGCTTTCTTCCACTGGTCCTTGTCTGGAGCCTCTGCCTAAGGAAAGAACAATGATAACAACACGGTCAGGTGATGCGGAGAGAATGCTTTGATTAGGCTCTGTACTAGTCACACAACTGAAGAGAGATTCCCCGAGGAACCATCCCACTACCTGAAGCTTTACAGCACTAGTCTCTAACCACTGCATTGCCAGAACACAATCAGATGTTGATGAAGTCAGTATACTACTACTAGTATAACTAAACCTGGTACTAGATTGAACTAACATGGTGGTGATTATCATTATAATAAAAGCCAAGTGCTGAGTTATGAGTTCAAAATTTGTCCATTTTTAATTTAATCAGTTCTAATTCTCAGGCAAGCAACTCCAGTTTCTATTAGTACAAATGGCCATGCAACATACTAAAACTTGCACTGAAGATTGTTACTGCCATCTGATCAGTTCACAAAAAGAAAGTACCATCATAAAATTAAGATGCACCAAACACTGTGTCTCCATCATGACCAAATACAATTTTTATGGATGGTATATTAATTTTGAAGTTTTTGATCACAGGCCCTAAAACTACTGGTCATGTAACATTACCATCAATAGGTCCGGCGAAAATATTTAAGAATGATTCATAAAAGAGGCACAGACTGAGGAGTTTATATGTGTTGTCATAGTTTGTTAAAACTCAGAAAAAGTTAGTGAAGTGTAACAGCCAACATAATTCAAAGGAAATGAAAATATTATGGCCACTTTCGTGCACATGTTATGTGAAAGATGAAATGCTCCCCTGGTCAATGTTTGAATATTTGAGCACTGAAATAATAGCAGCGTGGTCAACTATTCACAAGTATACAAATATAGGAATTATCGTCTATGTCAAAGACATTACCACAATAAGTTGTGTCCAATTTATCAAGGTGACCAAAACATATGTAAAATATGACAATAAAATACTGTGTGTGAGGTCACACAAATATTACACCAAATAATGATATGGATTAGCTTTAAAAAAATTCACATGGAGTGAACAATTTACATAAACAGTAATGGGATGTTTACTCTACACCAGCTGTAAATAACACATCAACACTGGTAGTAGTAAGTAGCAACTCAACAAATTTGGATGTACCATCACTATATAACAAATCTATGTAATTTTTGTGGTGTTTTCATATTTGTAAACATGTCCTAAATTTCTTTTTTGGCAGAGCAAATGCATATTAGATTAAAAAGTAACATCTGGTTTAAAAGGTAGGTTTCTTTACACCATGATTAGCAGGGTTGGGGCCGATGTACTGCTATACTCGTATACACATTTTGGAATACTTGGATGTACTCATGACAGGAAGTACTCGAGTACATTCCTAAAGTACTCGTACTTTCAGATTACATGTGGAGTACTTTCATGATAAACAGAATATTGTTTTCAATTTATTTCCATTTGTAGACATTTTCCTCCCAAAATGAATTTATAATTAAGTTCATAGAAATTTGTCAGTTATCATTTTAAACCAGAATCCCTGTGAATAGACCAATCCAGGTGAAATGCATTGCATCGGTTACCATGGGATGGCAACTTTTCACTAACAAAAATGAGACTAGTATTTCAGCTTTCCAAAGGATTTAACACATTATTTATCAAGATATAACCCAATGACTGAGCGGAACAATCTTTCAAATGAATAACACAGCTAAGCCATAATTATTCATGTTGACTTGTAGGAGATTTTTTAACATGGGTTTCAATTAATTAATTTAAAATTAAACTTTTAGCTGAATGTAAATTGATTTTAATGAAGATTGTTTAAATATTTAATGTAGAGTTTGGGAAATATTTCTGGCTACTTGAATGCTATAGTAACTGCCACATCAATACATCATTTCACTTTGTCTATGCTATATGCCTGATGACTACAACAATGTTCCTTGAAGGCCATCTGGAATTGCACTTCAAAATATATACTGCATTTTTGTGGAACATCTGACCATGCTTGTACTGGGATCCTAGATAGTGTATGAAACCTGGTACAAGTATATGTGAATTGTTTTGATGTGGTTTGATTAAATAATTGTGGGCCAATGACTGAAGTCTTAGCTTCTAACCCTGAATAGTACCTGAATTCACTGTGCACATTGAATGCATTTTGGGAGGCCATTATTATTATAGTTAGATGTCAGGGTTTTTTACATCACCTGGTTGAAAATATGCTGAAATCACCACCTTGTTGCTATTTTGACAACGCAATATTTTTATTTCACAATGTTTCATCATCACCAAGTGGTACAAAATGATGCCACACAATTACTTAAATTCTCTGGTCAACCTGAAGTAGTGTTGGAATTTCTCCACATCAAATAGTAGTTCCTTAACTAGATTATGGTATGTTCCTTGTTGAAACCAGTTCCTGTTTAAGTCATGCACCCAACAGTGGTGTTTTCTTTGCCTATTTTAATTGCATAAATTTATATCCAGTAGCAATCAGTAATAAGTTATGTTGCTCTATTTCCAACAGAGAAAGTCGTAATTTGGACTGATTAGCCATGTTCTTGACATGAAAATCTTTGGCATATTCCTGAATAAGCATTTGAAGGATATTGTTTTAATAATAATTTTATAGGTATTTTTCATGTGTAAATCTGTTTTGGCAAGTAATTCGCTAATTGACACATACACACATCTGTGGTTTTTTTTACTATCCATTCTGTATTTCTATTGGATTACCACATTCTTGGCATGAAAATCTTTAAATTAAAATGCACGGGAAAACATTCATATGGAATCACACAAATCGCATACCATATGATACTTTGTGTCAGGGTTGGTTTTAGCAGTAAAAACTCCCCTGCCGAAAACAGGTTTAAGGCATAGAAAATGCCTTAAACCTATTTCATAATGAAACCAATAAAAGTATTATATTAAACATGCCCTAAAGTATGACATATGTAAGAGATGTAAGAAACAGGTTTAAGCCACTTCAGGGCATAGAAAGGCCTCAAAACATATTTATCCATTAAAAGCATGTCCTATACTGAAGCATAACAGAAGCATAGTTTTGGTAATCCCTTCACAATTATTAAGCCTGCTAGAGGTGTGAGAAGCAGGCATAAGGCAGTTCACTTGCCTATTACTTCTACTAGTATACTAGTGGTATTGAAGTCAACTCAGGTTGGGTACCTATTATCACTCACCACACAGTTTTTTTTAGCTGACTCATGTATAAGGCCAGTAGGGAAAGAAAGAATATTTTTCAAGGATTAAAACCTCATCCTATACACAAGTATATATGCTGTAGTCACCAGCCAGGCAATGTTTGTACCCACATTGGGCACATGCACATTTAATCTTATTATGTGAAAATCAGTTTTAGTCTTGGCACTTGTTACACCTGGCATATATGGCCAGGGGTGACTCTCTATGGATAAATCCCACAAATATAGGTGCAAGTCAGACTGCAACCCATAACTTAGAGGTTTGCAGCTCAGTGCTTGGAAAAGGCTCCAAGAGGAGTATTCCCTTTCTTGGATTTTTGCTGCCTCTTTAACATAATCACATGCTGCCATTTTTATAAATAAACAACTATCTCCCGATTATGTATCAATCGAAATAGTCATTTTTTTTTTGCAATTTGCTGATAAATTTGAGTTTGACGTATGTTTCAGGTTTATTTCCTTCCAAAGAGCAACTTTTTAATAATTTCCAATTATGCTCTCTAATTCAACTGGAAGCTGCAAAATATGGTATTGATATTTTTAGTAATAAATTTCTTCTCAGCTTGTGAGGAGATTAAGAAGCTTTTTACTTGAACTTTTGAAGACAAAAAACACATTATTGGCATTAACTTTTGAATCAGTCTCCCATGTTTTATCATTATGACAGTCACAATTATTGCAATGCTAATATATAGTAATTGGTGACATAAATTCATGATATTTAACGTATAACTTTCTTTACATGTTCCCTATTGTCAGTATTGACATAATTAAAACTGTATATACTATAGTTATAGAAACTGAGCTTTGTTTGAATTTAAAAAAAATCAAATTACATTTTCATGAAAGGGCATACAGCCTAGTCCTAGTACAGCATCTAGTGACTAGTATAATAAAGTGAAAAACCCCATTAACTAGATGCTCTAGTCTAGATGAGTAGATCTACTAACTAGACAGTAGACTAGACTCTATTTTAGAATTTAAATATTAAAAAAGGTCTGTTCACATTCATTGTGTTTTTAAGGTGCTAAACCATGTTATAATATTCCACTTACAGTTGCAAGTCATTCTGTTAATAATGGGGTCAAAATAACACTTAGAGTCTACGCTGCACGGAAAACAAAACGAACATTCTTGAACTTGGAAGGTCTGCGTCGTACACGAAGGCCGAAGCACATCGGCAATAGCACCAAAAGTACGAAACCAAGGGCATTTATTGATCGTAAAACATTCCAACTGTACGTTGACATTTTATCGCTTGCTTTAATGCTATCAACTTACCATGACTGTGCGGCTAAACTGTCGCACTCCCAAAGCAGACAAAAACCCAACAGCCGTAAACTTTGTCACTCGGCCTACTCCGCGAACAAGAAACCCTCCACTCATTATCATTGACATAAGGCTACTCTAAACACCACAACAAACCCGTCGACAAACACAAACAATATACAAACGATAAACAGTTAGATGTGTCATTGGTTCGCTTAAAAACCATTGTGTATGTTTGCGTGTGTATCAGGTGATGATACCACGGTACTGAATAATTCAATTCAATACTTTATTACAGATTAACAGTGCAAATAAACAGAGTACATACATGGATTTTAGGTCCATATATGCCATAATATGGTGGCATATTATGCAATATACATTTGGAGCTGCTACAATATTGATTTCATAGTTGTTCAGTTCCGTCAAGAATACATATATAATAGTTTGATCCAGTGTTTATGTATCCTGAACGTAAATCTCAAACTGGTAGGCAGTATAGCAATATATATAATATATATATATATATATATATATATATATATATATATATATATATATATATGGTTTAACAGTAAACAGAACTATCAAGTCTACGCATAATTAAATATTACACATTATTTCTAATTACAGATTGTAATCATTGTACATCAAACAGAGTGCACAAGAAGCTGGTACATTCATATTTGAACAATACCAGTGTGGAATAAAACAACTATGTCAACAATTTGCGGTTTAGACCCATAGAACGGCCATATTATATATTTAACAACAAAAACTAACTAAGCTGGATGCGCACAACCTGTCCGGTGAAAAGATTACATTCGTTTAGAAAGTCAACCTGCATTAAACCATAACCAGAGGTGGAGTTCCTATATATGTTGTCAGGGGAGTCTACGTGTATCTGAAGGGTGTGTCCTCTTTTGCTTTACCTCAGTACCTTTCGGGGGTGCCTCCATATGGCTTAACTAGTAGCGCAGTTGTCCACATATCTATATAGCATCTAGGTTAAAACCCCGGCCGGGCTATATAAGAATGGTATTTCAACTTTCATCTCTCCCCATTAACTTTAATAATAATACATTTTAATAATATTTTTTTATTACTTAGGCTTTGAAATTTACAGTACATTGAAAGTTTTCCTATTTTATTATCACTGTTTTCTACCCTTGAAGAGCTTCAGGGCGTACATAGTTTACTTACATGATAGATATGTGAATGAAGGAAATACATATTGCCGTGAGCCATCGAAGCCACCCAGTGAGCTTAAGCTAGTAATGTTATAGTTACTGAAAGGGTACTGACCCTTGGCTGTCACCTATCGGTAATGTTACGATATCATACAGGCTGTATATGTATTAAATACATTGAGTTTAATACTTAATTCTGTCTTAACTGCCTAAATGCAACTAACTACTCTATTTACTCTCCAGATCCAGTCACTGGGGTTGTATGGCGTGACTGCAGGGGAATGGCAGAATTGTGTTTGTGTGTTTGTGTGTGTGTGTGTGTGTGTGTGTGTGTGTGTGTGTGTGTGTGTGTGTGTGTGTGTGTGTGTGTGTGTGTGTGTGTGTGTGTGTGTGTGACTCAAAATCGATACATGTACCATATGAAACGTTATTATATTAGTTAAAATTCAAATGCTCATGTACAATTAACAATGTGCAGGTCGATGAACAAATGTGTGGTGCACTAAAAAATTATTGTCATCAATGAGTTAAAAAAATACCATAATATACTAAAATATTAACATGTCAATAATAGCTATCTAGAATTAAAGAAGGCATATGACATTTACTATATATTTAGATGACCTATACAATTCAATGAGAAATGGATGCGTACGTGACACATAACTTGTCGATTTTGTGATGTTGTTAGCAGTGTACGATTTTTTTTCTGCTGAGATGTATACCTTTCCACCATTCTCTAAAAAGCGGTAGTTGTACAATAAAATTTCAAAAAGCGAATCGCCTACTTTTTTGGTGGCTGAGAGTAACCTATCAAATCGACTATGTGCTAGTTCGAAGAATCAATTTATAAAGTCTATATTACTATTCTTTACAAAGATCAATTTGTATAACTGAATGCTATCACGAAGCAACAGTTATCAAAACTATATCTAATGGTATAACCATATTTGTAAAACCAACAGTTACATAATTAATTGTTGTGGCCTCAGTCGTAACTATAAAAACGGTATACACACATTTTCTACTCATACACTTAATGTTTGCTGTACAAACCACTTGGTTAATAATATCGGATTTTAATGCTAATGCAGACTAATACTATCACCGAACATCATAGTATAGACTGGATATAATTAAACCCGGAAAATAACATTACAACTCATTCAATCTATCATAGTGAATTATATAGAACGACTGCTCTTATAATAAATATATATTATAATAATTGTGATTTAAATTTTCCATGTGGATAATAAGTCTGATGTTAACGTTGGAAGGTTTAGCAGCATATTTTGGATTCACACGGATTGACTCAACAGGTCTACATAAGTCTATGGTGCAACTCACAATGGAGGCCACACACTACATTTGGTCATCTGTAGAGAATCGAGTTCCATTTTAGTAATTCCTTCTGTATGTGACCCTTGTCTCAGTAGCAACAAAGATAAATACTTCGGCGATCATCTGGATGATGAGTTCGTCATTAAAAAGGACAACCCCGATTGCACACAAAGAAAGATCACATACATAAAGTTTCATGGCATAAGTATTTATTTATAAAAAAATACGTTATGAAGGATTTATAGTCGTCTCAACACCTGAGTGAATGCATGATGCGACATGCGTGATACGGCATGCGGCATCAGGCATGTGATTTGTGCAATTCCATATGAACGTCCGTTCCCATGTGTTTTCATGTCTCTCATCCTAAGAACATGGCAACACAACATAAATACAGATAGCAAAGAAGAAGAAAACAGATTTACACATTATAATTTCAAAAAAAAATAATTAATAAAATTATTGTTAAAACAATTTCCCGTTGTTACAGCCTTAGAATGCTTATTCAGCAATATGCCAAAGATTTGAAATACAATTTGATGGGGAGACATTCGAACAATACTTCAGGTAGCTCAGAGAATCTAAAATCCCGCCATATTCTTCGGGAAACATCTGCCCTTGACGTCATATCCTACGAATCGCTACATGGAGCGATTCAGTTTGCCGTATCCGCATCGATACGCAGGCGCAGGACAAATTGTATGCAGCATCCGGACATATGGAAGCTCATCGTAGCTTCAGTTTTCCAATCATATTAAACTTGGAGCAAATAAAGAAATATTTTATAATGTTCTTAAAACACATATTTAAATAAGATTATTTAGTATATATATATATATATATATATATATATATATATATATATAATATGTGTTTGTGCTATATATTAGATCATGGTTTAATTATGTTTTAAGTATAAAGCGCCTTAAATTATGACAATTCAAGTTGAATACAGTGCAACATAAATTATTATTATTAATATGATTAAATTTTATTATTATTACATGTATATTATATTAGCCTAATTAAAGGGACTTACGATACTTTACTGACAGCATCCGTGTGTACATACCTAAAGATAGACGTTTTTAAGATTGTAAGTACTATGTAAAATAAATCTATTGTCGTTTCAAAGATAACTTAATTAGTATACATCAATTTAAAGAAAAGTTAATAGAGAATCTGATGATTCAGATCGATCGTTGTTATTTTCTTTTACTATCGGATATTTCTACCTATCACATTATGTTAGGTAGGGAAATAGTAATACATTTTGCTGTTTCTGTAAATTTGTTTCGGGTTAGTTTCTGATAGATCTAGTGTTATTCTAACAATAACAAATATGGATGACGAACTTGAAATATATAGACTGTGGAGAATTAGAAAGACTGTAATGCAGGTTAGTCTTAATTATATATTCAATACTTTAACAGACTTTTGGTATTTTGTTTGTAGGGGCGATAATATAAGTACAATACAAAAATCGAGTGTACTGTTACAAATAACTGTACGGCCGTAAGTCGTAACACCGGAAGGCCTAACGTTGACTTCGATCACATGTTAAGACACATATGATAAGATGCCATGGTATCAGGCGATTATGGCGAGATCACCACAGTTTCACTGTTCTGGTATACCAGGACATCACTGAAGCCGTAATCGCGTATGACGGTATGGCCATTATGATTATCACATTCACATGTGACTAGGACCTAGGTCTATACTATAGTAATTAGTATACTATACTATAGTCACATAGTGTATATAATATATCATATGATATGCCATATCACATTATACGATATATCCCATACTCCATGGGCATAGTCACATGACATGTGTTAGTGATCCAAACATGGGGTCAATTCAGTTCTGGGATTGATTGTTATTTTTCTCAGTTTCTCCTTATGACAAGGGAGAATTTTGTGCACATGGTAGGCTAAATGGGCCAAGTGATCTCCAAATATAATGAAGTGAAGTCAAAGATGAAACGCCCTTCAGATATGCCCATACCGAGATTTGAACTTAGGTGTTAGTGATCTATGTTCCAACGTGATACCAATTAGATCCAGAGAAAAAGTAAATCATGGTAGATAGTTTGGGATACCATTTCACCAAAATAGTTAAATGATGCTTGATGAAACGCCTTTCAGATATGCCTATGCCGAGATTTGAACTTATGTGATCGTGATTTATGGTCCAACATGATACCAACTAGATCCAGAGAAAAAGCCAGTTATGGTAGATAGTTTGGGATACCATTACACCAAAATAGTTAAATGATGCCCAGGTTTTACTTAGAATATTGTTTCATGCATATGTACAAGCTACAGTAAGAGTTAGTAAGACCTGGGCATCACTTAACTGTATATATACAGTTAAGTGTTACCAACTTTTGTATCTTTGCTGAATTTATGGTAAACAGATATAATTTAATATGGTGTGGTATTTAAATAAGTTCTGTAATATTTTGTCAACCTATTTTTGAAGGCTCACTCTGTTATACATTGTTTCAGCTGAAGCCAACTGTTTTCCAAGATTCATCGTAACTAAATTTTTAATCTCATTAGCAATACCAACTTGAGAATAGGGCTAGAAAAATCGATTGCACAGATGCCTGGGGCTAGTATATTTTCATGCAGGGCTAGTGCCGATCAATTGCCTGTTTGGGCAAGTGCCTTTTTGAGATGAAAATTCGCCAAATATGTGTGTGTGCATGCCTGATGAACAAACCAATTAAAATAATAATTTTTTCCTGCTGCGTTCTTATACTTATAATCCGTGATGCAAAGCTGGCTGTGAATGCCAGATACACCTAAAGCCGAGATTCCACATATGCTGAATGCGTATGCGGTATCCATGTGTTTCGGACACTCCTCTCACCTTCTTACCTATTTTTCTTGGGAAAGTCTGTCTGAACACTCAAATCAGACAGTTGAATTCAACCATTCAATCTATAGATTCACGCTCATACTTTTACATGTTTTGCATTTTTTTGCGGATTTACATACCACATATGGAATCTCTGCTTACAACAGAGATTCCATATGCGACATTGTGGCAGCATATGTGACATTGCAGCATCCATTTGTTTCTCACCTTGTGACTTATTTTTTTTGGGAAAACCTTCCTGGACACTCGAATCGGACGGTTGAATCCAGAATGTTACAACCCAGGTGGTAAAAATATAGATTCAATCATCCGATTTGCATTCACACCAATAGCTACATTGAGTGGTCCATTTTGTCACATTCAGAAATCACATATGCAGTCACATATATGGAATCATGCTCGTATGTTTTCTATTTTTTGTCAGATTCACATAACGCATAGACTGGAATATATGGAATCTCGGCTTAAAACAACACACCACCAATTTAAATGGTGTTGCCAATTAAAAGCTGTATTCATTGCAGGTTACTGGCTATGCGTTCTTGGTAATTTTCAAAGCAGCATTAGGCTTCACTGAATAAGCATTCCTTAACTAACAATTCTCTATTTGTCGATTTTTATTCCAAATACATGTTTATATATAGCCATGTGAAATATAGCAGACTAAAAGTAAATGATAATTTTGGATCAGGTGAACATTTGTTGGGCAAGTGAAAACATTTGTTGGGTAAGTGCATTTCCAATCTACTTGCCCGGGGGCAACTGAATTGAAAAAGTATTTTTCTGGCCTTGCTTGAGAGTCAGCATTTCCTGAAGTTGAACAAGGGCTTTGTTTAGGGAACTGAAGGTGGCAGCACATCTGTGGATGCAATGAACTTAAGGTGGCAGCACATGTCTGTGGACGCAGGAAATTTTGTTCACTCAGTCTCTTGTGCACTGTTTATTTGATTCTCATATTTTGTGTTACAATATATATATATATATATATATCATATTTAATATGTTACAGCAATAATAATTTATGAGACAAGGACATATCCAACTCTTACTTCCATTCAGTCAATCAGTTTACCAACACCTTCCTCATGTGGGTTAAAAATAAATAAGTGTAGATATCCCCAGGGATCAAAGTTGTTTGGCAGCTACATTCACATCAGGATCACATTATCATAATTTTTTTAATGGTATTTTGTATCTAGATCCCTTAATAACAGAGCTCATCACCTATGAGTATGATTACATCTTTGCTCAGATTGGTGTGAGGATCACAGGGTTGAAGTTTATCTAGAGATAAAATGGTTTAGCCTACCCTGGGGATATAAGCACAGGTTAAATCTTGGTTTTAGTAGTTTAACCCATGTTAAACTGGGTTTTATCAAAGTTTCTCAGGATAGAGTGTACTGAGTCACAGATTATACATGTATAAGTTAGAAACAATTACAAACTATCACACTGCAGTAAACATGCAAGATGTTACACTTTGTTGGTGGCCTAAGCCAAATGTACTGTTCTATGATTGGTTAAGTTTTGGTTTTAAATATGCTTCTGAAGCCTAGGAGGTAGGGTTAATTCAGTTGATCTTTTCAGCAATTGGATGGCCAGAAACGATTAGAAAGTACCCTGTCCTTCACTTCATTTCAATGTTTTTGTCATTGTTTTTTGCATTATGTGTACAAATTTTTACATGCATGATTATACATGATTATTTCACATTTGGTCTGTTTTATTCAATCAAATAGTGTTTCATCTTTCAGCAGTTAAGTCAGAGTAATTCTGATGTTGAAGGCAAACATTATCAAAGATATGAAATAAGCTCACACAAAGTCAGCCTGTACCAGCCATTAGATGCCTACGATTACTTTAAATCACATTTTTTGGCAGCCCTGATACTTTCAAAACATTTTCACTTCTTTGGTTATATGTTAATCAATAATTTATTACTTTCGAGCAGAATAGAAGACAGATTTATTTTTGATCTGCATCTTCCTGCCATTCATGCTTTTCAATGAATAAAGAGCTCACATAGCACTCACCCCTCCTAATGAAGGCATTTGTCCTTCTGTTTACATATCATCTCGTATTAATCTTCATCTATTATTATACTATCATTATTTATCCTGACTAGCTATGGATATAGTCTCCTGTCTCAGGGTCTACTTTACTGTTCCATAACAAAAAGGCATTTTGGAGATTAAAGGAATTTAGACAGTCACACCTCAATATTTACTGCTGTCGCATTTATAAGTCATTGCCAGATTTTCTTTATTTATATAGCCAACCTCACAAAATACAAACTTTGTTAATTAGATGAAATATAGCCAGATTCAGTTAATATATCAATAAAAAAATACAAGTATGATATGTCCCAAATTGATACCAATCCACCAAACTGCTTTCATATCATAGTTATCTGCCCTGGAACATTTTACACCCTGATTATCACATGAACCATTGTAGTAAACATACCAAAATGGCCTTTTATTCACTTGCTAGATCACAATCTCAACTCATCTCTGTCAGTCAGGATCCAGCATGTTGGAGTCTCTGATGCAACTTCCCGTCTGCTGACATTACTCATGAAAGCTATAGTTTTTACTAATCAACAGTAATATACACATTGTCTACACTGCATATATATATATATATATATATATTGTAGGTATGAAATGGGGTTAACTTTGTGTTGCAGAGTCTGAAGTTAGCATTGGAAATAATGTGTTAAATCAGGTTCACTACAGCTAAATCAGCTATCACTACCATCACATCCAGAAAGTACTGAGGTTTTGTTTTCTGTGTTATTGTCTAACTGAGAAACAACCCAATTCAAAAATAACACTTCATGCATTAAACAGGCTCTACTCAGTTGAAAGATAAATGTATGGTTTGGTTATTGCAAATGCCTTCCTTTCTGCAGAATTATATACCTTGATTCAGTGACAACGATAGTATTATCTGGATAATAGTGAAACAAACTGTGGCTAAGGAAGAGTACATAAACGAGTTTGAAATAGGCACCTGCCCAGTGGCCTGGGACAGTCTAGAATTGACTAGGTCAGGTATGAACAGTTAAATGCCTGGTGGTCAAGTGCATATGTGAGCTCTATTTGTGGTTATTTTGTTTGAGATAAACATGATACAATGTATATACTTTATTTTCATGAAAAACCAGCATGAAATCACTGACTACCAACTTATAAAATGTCAACATTTTGGTTTTCAAGCATGATTTTTTTTAAACATTCCTTGCTTAACCAATATATGGTAATGCCAATGATGAATATGCTGATTTTGCATATGGGTCCTGCATCATCGCAGGATGCTGGTCAATATTGGGCAGATATTTCTTCCTTTGTAAACACTGCTCTTTGCCATTGATAATTTTTCTAACATGCGATCCTGATGAGATCTAGGACGAGATCTGTTTCATGTCGTCATTCAATCAGGAGACAGCTTTTAAAAGATTTCCTTCTTCTTAAAAGGATATCGGAATTTTTTGACATATATTCTCCCTGAAGTAAATGAGGCCAGAAAGAGAAGACCCCAGATGAAATCAAGGCATCTAACAATAACTATTGTTTCATCCAGGAAAGAATTTGCCGAGTAGTCACAGATGAGTAAAGCAACAGGAGTCTCCATGCAGCCACAAAGAAATCACAACTCATTAGTGATTATGTCTGCTAGATGAGAAGGATGAAAAATAAAAAGCTGTGTCTAGTTGGAGTATCAGAAGTACAACATAACCACATTGTAACTCGTTATAAACCATGTTTGGTATAATATTTCTTGAAAGAATGTGTTCTCGTGTGAAGTTGTGTTTTGGCTTTAGTTATACCTATGTAGATATATATATAGCTTGACAATTTTCAGGGCAGGCAACTGCTTTGACTTCATGTTATTCAGGGATGTGTTAATCAGACTTTTAAAGTAATTTAATTCATTGGCAAGAATTGTTTATGCTAACAGTCACAAGTGACTAAAGTCTACGGCCAGAGAGTTTGAGATGTTTTAACTGTTCTCAGATTGTTTACTTAACTCTTGGTGTTGGTCAACATAACCACTACAATACAAACTGTTTTCTTCCATATACTGGAAGAAAACTGCCAGTCCTGAAGAAGCAATATATCTGTAAGATTTAAAAAAAAATGCTATCAGTTATTATGTAGTGAAAGTAACAGATTACTGTGTATATTTGTATAACTGAACTACAATAACAACAATACGCACATACACACAGTTACTTGTTAATAATATTTGCATGTTATTTTGTTTTTGTAGCTTTGCCATGACAGAGGTTATTTAGTAACACAAGAAGAATTGGACCAAACACTAGATCAATTCACGCTACAGTATGGAGATAAACCAAGGTAATCAACTGCAGAAATTTGGTATAACTTGGTAGTACGTGTTAGATTATATTGGCTATGAGAAATAGCTAGTTTCTGAGGGAGTTAAGAATAATGGCCATATTCCAGTAGGAAGAAGTACTTGACTATAATCATCCTTAGGGAAAATTTGATTTAGAGCTAGTAACCTTAATCTCTATACATGTGTGTCTGTGTGTGTATATATATATATATATATATATATATATATGTTGTATCTGTGCACAATAGATAATTGAACTTGATTTGAATATATTGCCTTTATATTATTCCAGTGAGAGACGACCAGCAAGAAGTGAGTTGACAGTTCTGGTAGCCCATAATGATGACCCTACAGGTTAGCTGTCTCGATACTTCTATTTTGGATTGGTGGTTCAATAGCACAGTGGTTAAAATACTACACTGGAAATTTCCAGTTCCTGGTTTAAATCTGATTCATAACTGAGTTTGTGAGGTGTTTCCTTTGGGCAGCTGAACAAAGAACTCACTTGTCTTTGCGAGATACAGCTGACACCTCCATAGGAAAAGAAATACAAAGATACTATGCCAATTTCTTTATCTTTATTCTATATAATATATAAAAAATATGTCTGGAAGAATCCTCATTTTCATGCATCAAATTCCCTAACAAATTCTTCAATTTGTTAGTCTTCATCATTTATTTAGAGACTTTGTCAGTTCTAATTAGAGCCAAACTTGTTTATATTTACATACATCACTGAATGTTGTATGGTAAAGAAAACAACAAACATACAAGATACAAAATAAGTGACTATTCAACAAAGGTCAATAGTAATTGATTTTTAATTTGAAAACATTTATGTTTGGTTCAGTGTTGAGTTTTAAGTGTGAATTGAAGGTATGAATTCCTGGAAATATATGTGTCTTTCTTACTCCTTATCCATCCAGTCATCCATTAATTCATCCATCCACCCATCTTGACAAATAATAAACATAAGGTTTTGTATGTTTACCATTAAAATATATGATTCCAAGGACGTTAAGACCATTATTTAGATTAGTTCATTGTTATAGTAGCAGTGAGTGGGTTGGTGTCATAACTAAAAATATGGTACATTTACATGTAATAAATTACTTATTACATCGATGGTTATGGAGTACATGGTAGGTTTCACTACATTATTTTTTTCATATTATTTTTCTGACTCTTCAAATGCTTTAATTTCAGACCAGATGTTTATATTTTTTCCTGAAGAACCCAAAGTTGGCATTAAAACAATTAAAACATACTGTCATAGAATGCAAGAGGAGAACATATCTCGAGCTATTATTGTGGTCCAACAGGGAATGACCCCATCAGCTAAGCAGGTATCTTATCAGCCACTGAATCACCTTTTAGTGTAAACAAGTTGATTTTCTCAGGTTTCTTACTTGGAATGAATCATTATAATTTGATAACATATCTGTCTATTCTTGAATTAGTTTCAGGATGTGATGAAATAATATTTAAACAAGTGAGTTACCAATTGTGTTGTTCCATCTTTCAGTCACTGGTAGACATGGCACCAAAGTATATCTTGGAACATTTTTTAGAAGCGGAACTGCTTGTCAACATTACAGAACATGCTGTATGTATTGATTTTCTGGTTGTTATCGGGTATTTTGGTGCTATGGCTAAATTCCATAACAATTAATCTTTTAATTGACTGTCTATAAAGTAATAACTGAAGAATATTTTTTGTAGCTTGTACCAGAGCATGTTGTGATGACACCAGAAGAAAAGAAAGAATTATTACAGAGATAGTATCCTTTAGTAAAACATTTTCTAAACCTATTTATATTTCATTATTCTGTTGGTAAGTAGACTGTTTCGTTACAAAAATATTATGATACTTTTCAGTATATCTGGCATTCTCACTTCACAGGGAAAAGGGAAAGGATCTTGGCAGGAAATCATTGATAATTTTTGATTGTCAGTGCATCTTTTATCAAATGTTGAAGAATTGTTGTTGATGATTTTCTGTCAAAGGTCAATGATTTATTGTTTCTTTATTGGATGGATATCATCGGACCAGTATCTTTGTGGATAATCTGTATGTGCCTACAACTCCTTCTGATCAACAGCAGAACAATATGAATTCTTACCTAATGTCAATCAAACCTCAAAACTAAGAGGACTGAGCTACTTTAGGCTGTGAAATGTGTGCTTTCTCAATTCTTTGACAATAACATCACCAGTGATTGGGATGGAGAATAATGATTATGAGCAAAGTGCCCCATGAAATTGAAATGAATGGGCACTAGTTGAAAAGAATGGGCACCAGACTTTTGCAGCATAAAAAAGTACCCTCTGGGAGTTATTCTGATAATTTTCAGAGCTATGTATTTAAGATCTATACAGGCCTACCCGCCTTCAACTGTTACCTTCTTAGTAATAACCTCTGTGCAAAGGATTATCGCCATCACTGGGTTGATTATTATTATTAGGAGCAAACATTTGTGCTATTGGTCTTTGACCCGGGAGTAAATGTTTCTTTGGAGGCATTTTCTATTGTATACCAGTAAACACAGTTGAATTTCTCACAACACTAAGCTTGACCTTGGCTCAGTATTTTGCAGGCTCTCTTATTGGTTGTTGCTGCTCACAACGCTAAGCCAATCATAGACCTACTTGTTAAATCACCTACATGTCAACTTAGGAACATTGAAATTACCATTGGGATATAATCAGGCTGATAACGGTCTCCCTTACGAGTATATTTATCATTTGCATAATGATTTTGTGGACATCACTGATGACAATATTTATTAATATTTATATTTTCACCCGTTTGGTGTTAACATAATCAATACGTGCACATTTTGCCCCTACACAGAGAGATGAGTGCACACTTTTAAATATGTATGTGTGAATTGCACAGTGCACTGTCCCATCAATATCACTGCATCACTAATATGGGTGATCTGTTCAAAGCCAGTGAAATTACTAAGGATGTTGTCATGAATCCTACTGAAATCGCCAAAGAAAGGCTGTCCAGTGACATTAGAGCATTAGATTGTTACATAGAAGTGATTACCTATCAAAATACCAAAATAAACCAAACTGTTTCATGATATTTGGTAATTGTGTCAGGAAAATGTAATGGAACAGTTTTTCAAATTTCTGGTGGGAATCTTGTCTATCCATCTTTTTCTCACACTTACTGCTGTTGTCATATTTATAGTATTTACCACATACCTGTCCTGTAATCATTTGGAAGAGTGATTTGGAATTTGGCCAGTTAGGAATAATTTTTGATGGGTTTGAATCACAGCCAAATTATAACAACACAAGTAATCAAAAGTTTAAATACAGTCACAGTTCTCCATCAAATGTTTACCTGGTACAACTGGTACCTAAGCCAGAATGGCATTGAAATTTAATTCAAACATATGTTACTAAAGTGCTGTAAAGAAAAGGTGGATTATGGTTCAAACACAAGTCTGCTCACTTTTAAAACAGTGCAGTAAAATTATTCCTATTTTTGTATCTTTGCATAACTCTTGTCAAAACGCAAATCTGGGATCAAATGAACAACCTTCTGCAGAACTTGAGCTTTCAGGTTCCAAATGATATTTCAGACATATAATATATCAATGGCACTGCTAGCCTATGTTGGAAAATCTAAGGGATTTTGTTAAAATTCCAAACATAACACTATTTGAAAGCTTATTGTAAACTACCCAAAATATTGCTAATTAATCAAACAGATATCTGGAATTTACTGAGCTACTAATCAGAATCATCATTGGGTATATATATGTATATGTTGGCCCAAAAATTTCTTTTTGGTTATAATGAATCCATACAAAATATTTGTATTTGTGGGTTTTTCATTTTGTTACAGTATAAAACAAATTCAAAATAAGTGTGACACTCTTAGATACAGCTGCCCATAGATTTTATTTTGTACTCCTATATATGGACTCATAACTCTTTCGATGATACACTCTTAGACTGGTAATTTGTAATTTTTGACTAACACTATGGTCCTGTCTCACTAACTTATACATATAACAGAATTTTGAAATTATTTCTTTCTAGGTATATTTGTATATAACTGAATGAAAGTATGGTGGTTCACAGTAGGTCACTATTTTGTATTGGCTGCATCCATAAATCTGTGCACATTTGATAGGATTTCAGGAGAACCTGATGTTTTAATTCACTGATGTAATTAACTCCATTATCTATCACAGAGAATCTTCAATGATAAGGACTTTCATAATATAACAGTTCGCCCTCTGATGCAAAAAACCTCTGAAATGGATTTTACCCCATTATAAATACTTTTTATGTTTGACAAATCCAACTTTTGATATTGACACACATTGTGCATAAAACACAATTATGTATATCATGAAATGAACCTTTTTCATCCATAATCTTAAAGTTTTGGTTAATTGACAAAATCTCAGAGTATGTCCAAGCTAAGGTATTGCACTGCAAAAATAAATGTGACACAGATTAGATGGCTAGGTTGATAAAAATCATGATTTAAAAAAATTGAATTTAAAACAAAATTTGATTTAAATAATTTCGTTTTTAAAATCCATCATATAATTCAGAATTCTTATGTTTGTGTCGTGCAATTATAAAGTATTAAATATTCATGACATATATGAGGATACATTTATTCAAATTAATAATACCAATCAAGGTCACTTTATTACAACAGATCTAGATCTAACATCAGATCATTTTGGTTTTTTGTTCAGTTGTTAATATATAAAATCTCAAGAGATAACAAAGTTTGGAAGGAACTAATCCAAATGTGGAAAATGCTCAGTCTCAGTAATGGAGAGAGTGGCACTTAATAGTTGGTTAATAAGATTAAGAGCGAACAGGATGTCAGTCAGTCTGAATGTGAACTTGTATGGATAGAATAGGCTTATCTTTGCCTTATGGTTAATTAAATAAGCCATCAGATCAGAATACTTTTCCAGTATGTATTCCTTGACTTTGCCAGTTTTCTGAGCACAGAAGTGAATACCCTGTATCAAGGATCTAGCAGATTTGGCTGTGAAATGTATGTCTTTGATGGTTTGATTGTTACAGTCTTTCAGATATATTAGGATGGTGATGGGTTGATTGGTGTATTAAAACATTTCCTCGGAGTCCTTCCAGATCTGTACTGTCTCACTAATCACATAAGGATCAGGATTTTCATAAAATGAATTGTTAATTTTAAAAAAATATATATTTAGTGTGATTTAAATCATTTGATATAAATCAAACAACTGTGTTAGATGATCAGTAAGCATTATCCCAACAGTTACAATCACATTTTGAACATTTTGAAAGACTATGACGTGATGATGATTTATCCTTGATGAGCAAGCCAACTGTAGAAATGTGCTCCAATAATGCAATGGTTAGAGTACTGTGGTGCAAACTTTCAGGTTGTAGATTCAAATCCAACACATACCTGTATTTGTAGGATGTTTCCCTAGGGAGTCATCTTTCCACCAGATGCCTCAATTGTGATCAGCCGTGAGACACACAAGAACAAAAAAACACTCACACTCTAGTTTATGATGGATTGATAATTTGTTGTGTGGAGAGTATTCGTGAACATCATAAAACAAAGCTCAATGTTGTACTTTTGTATCAAGTAAAATGTGAGTAATTCCTTTTATTATCATGAGCCATCATGGTTTCAGGGTAATGTATTGAAATAGCTATTGGGCTTCTAACGTTCTTATTTTTTGCTTTGTAGTGGATTAAGTTTATGAAATGGTATAACTACAGTTTTGCTTCTAGGGTATTCCTTTACAGAATTCAGGATGCTCCAACAGTGCAGTGGTTACAGCATTACACTATAAACATCCAGCTTATGGGTTTCTATTACAACTCGTACCTGTGTTTTTGCAATGTTTCCCTATGTTGTCTGCTATTAGCTATAATTCTAAGGTTTGACCAGTGTTGAGGCTAAACAGAGCCCTCAATTGCTCCCATTTTGAGATTCCTACAATTTTGATGAGCTTGGAACCAAAAGCATAATCTGGTGGAGATATTTGTTTGTGAGGTTTATTGTTATACATGCACATGGTAGGCTAAATGGACTGAATATCTTCCAAGGGTAACAAGGTGAAGTGAAAGATGAAACAGCCTTCAGACCTGCCTGCTTACCATAAGATTTTAACTCAGGTGGTTGAAATCTGTGACAACCATGCTACCAGCTAGACCATACAGGTGCCCAAATCTAATGTAGGTGATGAGACACAAGTGATATGCCCATTCCACAGTTCTTTTATTGTGAGTATATGAATATTTTTGTAACTGGCTGGAGAGCTAGGAATTCATTGTTTTCTGCCAGTGAGAACACAGGTTATATGCCAGTTATCAAAATCTTGGGGGGGGGGTATTGAACACTAGCAGTTAGGATAGTGATCATGTACATGCAGCTTTATTATACAACATGTGTACACTCCCTTCATTCTCCCCAAACACATGCAGACATGTTGCTTGTTGAGTTTTACATACATATATCAAAGATGTTTGCTATACTTAGGTTTACTTAGATAGATACTGGACATAGGTTGTTAGCCCTGTGTATCCAGATCCTCATCTGTGCAAATTTAAATTTAAACTCATTGTTATAAATCAAACTGTGATCAGAACAAGTATGACTTGTTATCTGTCATCATTTCTGGATCTTGATGGAAAAAAAAATACATCTGGAGGTCTTTATCTGTTGTTTTATCCTTAATAATATGGACAATTAAGGAGCAGATATACATCAGGAGCAAGTGTTCATTTTTATTGCATTCAGCAAAACGACTTTATGTTGAAACAATCAGTACCAGTAAATGAAAACACACCAATTGACTGGTTGTGTTTTGCTGGGTAATATTTGCCAGGAATCATGATAGCACTTTGTGAGTCTTTTTAAGGATCTATCATCTTGACAGGTCCAATTCTGTTTTCCACAATGTATTATGCGATCATTCATTCTTGGATCATCATGTTCTAATGGCAAAAAATAAACGTGTAGCTAACAGTTGAAGATAATATATATGGTATTATTTTGATTATAAACTTCTATAATAACCTTATATTATCTGAGAATTATAGCCCGTGATTTCACTCTTCCTGTCATTTATTGACAGTATCTTCCACGTACTGAAAAGGGCGCCTCCGTGGTCTAGTGGTAGCACATTGGATCACAGATCACTACCACTCATGTTCGAATCTCTGCATGGGCATATCTAAAGGGTGTTTCATCTTTGACATCAGTTCATTACCTTTGGAGGTCGCTCGGCGCATTTAGCCTACCAGTGGCCGTAAAACATCAATCATCACCCACATACTGAAGAGTTCAGCAGGACCTCCCCACAATAACTGAATCCCTAGAACCAGATCTACAAGTACAACTTTATCAACTTAAAAGCATGCTCACAGATTGACGTCATTGTAAAAAAGGTTATTTCACAATATGTGATCATTCTAATACCAAGAGATCTGACACTTATCATCCAGCTGTCCAACAGTCCACATAAATATAATATATCTCTTTTACATCGTCGTTTACAATCTGTTCGATGAATGGCTTCTGCTCATTATCGCTCAGAAGAAGTGAGGTACTCATTGTCAGTGGTCAACTTCCAATAACTTGTCCGGCCCTTTGTAATTATTGGGCATAGCAATGTTGGTTCTGCAGCGATGTGCTGATGATTGATTGTGATAGAAAATTGATTGCTCAAAGTGCTGGCAGTGTGATGATCAATTATGAAATCTATAATCAATTATTACTGTTGCAAATGTCATAATATCCCAGTGTGTTGTATTACAGCTTGAAGCGTAGTGAAAATGGCTGTTTATTTATTGTAACCATTTGAGATTGTCAGAGATAATAATTAAACAAACAAGCCATGTTGAATGCCTGGAACATTTACAGAATGTGATATATATATATATATATATATATATATATATATATAGATCGTCAATTATTCAACTGGAGACTAATGTGAGGCTTATCATGATTGGCTGTTTAATCTGATCTAATGGCTAATACCTTTCTGCTTGTATCTGTATCTGTCCACGTGTATTTATTGATGAATGTATACATTACAGACTCGATGAAACTGGTTTGTTCTAGAGAGACGAATGGAGAACTGGCACATCTTTTCTAAACAGTATGGATATGTATAAAAATAGACGTAGCACAAAGGTGTTGTAAAAGATCATTATTAACTCTTATAACCTTTTCTAATACGATATTGTTTGTGGGATGTTTTAATAGGCTACCCTTGAGATATATCCCACGTTTTTGCCCAGAAGAGACACCTATAAATATTGATTCAGCAATCTATTCAGAAACAAGTTTTTGGTATCACAGAGGCACAAAATCCTGTCCCATACATTTTGTTGCAAAGATTTTTTGCTACAGAACAGAAAATACTGGTAGAAGCTATCACTGGATGAGTCTTATGGTTGGTATCGTTGTGCCAGTTTGTTTTATTAGCCAATTACTATTTCAAGCAACAGACTTTATATTGGTGATTATACTTATATAATCTCCTCCTCTTTGCTATTTCATCAACATGTGTTATATGGAGAACAGCTCGTTGAAAACAACATGTGCCATCTGTGCAACATGCTGTGCCTGGCGTGTTTCTTTCTGGTCATGCTATCTCTTAACTAACTCATTCTAGTGGTAAAAAAATAGTTCTTCAGCTCTCTCTCTCTCTCTCTCTCTCTCTCTCTGTGTGTGTGTGTGTGTGTGTGATAAACACAATATATTGATCAGGTGTCTTGAACTTTAGATCAGTACTAAGTACAACCAAGACTTCATATTTCATTTGTATGTGTTTTTGGTGTAAATAGTTAATCATGCACTTATTCTAATAATAATAATAATCCGTATCATTTATATAGCACCCCATCCAGCCAGATAGCTGCTCTAAGGCATTTTATAGTATCAGTATCCCTGACTCAGACTTCTTCCAACCCAGCACACATCTCAACTCCCAAGGGAGCATACAACGCATGCTGCCATTATAGGTACAAAGCGTTATTCAAACACATTCCCATCACATCTTGTCAGGTTCTCGTTTTTATGGACGAGTGAAACAGTCACCACGTGACGACATTGCAGCTCCGGAGCCTCGAACCCACGACCCCTCTGTTACAAGCTGTGTCATCACGGCTCTTGGTTTTTGTACCAATAAAGTACCTTATTTATCACTTTCCTCTTGAGTTTATGCATCTACCACTTTCTGTCTTATAATAAATGGCGGCTCATTCATAACATGAACTGAATATAGAAATGACTTTCTTGTGATATGTTTGAAGTTATATTTATATAAGCATTTCTTAAAGGCATGATAATAGATTTGAACATTGCCATAAGAACAGCCTTATTTCATGCCTTAACCTATTAACAGCAAGTTGAAGGAATCACAGTTACCACGTATTCAAGAAGGCGATCCAGTTGCACGATACTTTGGCTTAAGAAGAGGACAGGTAATGTTAATGTTAAAATTTTCACTCTAATCTCACAGTTCTTTTGTTTTATATTTTTATTAATATATAGTTGTTTTTCACTTTTTTCTATAACAAAACTGCTTAGACTCAGAACGTTGTTGTTGTGTTTGTTTTTATGCCACAACTAATAGTAATATTGATACAAATGTTTATCTCTGGTCCAGGATACAGATCCTGAAAAATTATTTTATTTCAATAGTGTATTCATCTATGGCTAAGTTATATACATGCGCGCGCGCACGCACACACAGACACACACACACACACAGCAGAATTGAAATAGGCATCCATAATGTTTATTAATAACATTTGAAAATAATAATATAATAAAAAATAAACATATGTAAGATATTAAATATAATGTAAAGATCCTGTAAGATAAACACTATGCAAGAAGTGATACAAAGTATTACTACTTTGCTTTGCCAGTAAGCTAATATCAACAAGTGTTTTGATAACCTTTTAAATTGCCTGTTGAGCTTTCCCATGAATGACAGCACATATGCATCATGGTGCCAGTGGGTGGTATTACTCAACAGAGACTGAGAAATCCACAAGAGCACACCAGAATTGTTAATCACAGGTGCTCGAGTCTACAGAATGGGATCACACATCTTAACAGCTATGTTTTATAACCTTGCAACAAAATTTAGGTAGACCTAGAGCTGTTAATATGTCTATTTTGGGCACGTAAATCTAGTTACAGGGGAGCAATTTTGCACTCTGTGTCACTGCCCTAAGGGATTCCAGATGACACGGATTTCAAATGTAGTCCAAGTTGGAGTATGATAAAGCTTTAATCAAGAGAGCCATCCAGATGGTCTACCACAGAGAAATATGGATGGATGAATGAATGGATGCGCTATTTTAAGGATAATTTTATTATTGCTGTGGTATATATAACACAGAACCTAGTCAAGTTCAGCAGTATACAACTATCATTTCATAATGCAATCAATTAGCAACTAAGACACCACTTGCCCCTTCGTTGTTTGTGATGTCGATAGTTTTGTTTTGTTTTATTGGACAGCCACATTATTACTTCTGACAAAAATCACTGATGGATGAATATTCATTATACCGAACTTGTGTAGCACAAAGGGTCAGCTCACAACTGTTGAAAAAGTATTGAGCTTTATTCTGGGTTTGGCACTTGCTAGAATAGTCCTGTTTAGTATTTGTGGGTATCCCATAACACAGGTGTTACAGCATTTCCCTAGAAACCTCCAAGTTGTGGGTTAGAACCCAACTGATATCTGTGTTTCTGGGATGTTTCATTCCAGATTTGACCAGTGCAGATGATAAAACAAATCACTCGCTCACTTGGTATGAGATTTGTATGCTTTGTGAATTCAATGATAATGCAGAAAGTCGGATAATGTTTCCCTCTAGATGTGTTGAACTAGGCTTCATTGATATCCAAACAATTAAAAATTTTAAGCATTAGTTCATTCACTGCTTCATCTGCAATACAATCTGAGATGTGTTTTTAAAAATATATTTATAAAAGTTTTTAGAGACATATAATCTGCACCTGTGATTAGCCATAATTATTATATAGATATCTAAGTACAGGTTAATGTTGGACTAATGGTAGATACCATTGTTAAATTGCTCAAATACTCATTTTATTTAATTCTGATCATCCATCCAAGTAACTTTTACTGTAGCCATCAAGCTTTTTAATTCAGATTCATCCAGCGGTTCACCTGAATCTGTAAATCAATCTTGAGCAAAGCATGTGAATTGTGGGTGGTTGAATCAATTTAAGAATGGTTAGCAGGTCCAGGATGGTGAAATTAAATTAGATTTTGTCGCATTCCTGTGTTTCGAGTTTCAACTACCATGTTATATACATATTTGGGTAGAAAACATTTGTCAAAGTAAGTGTAGAATTTTTTTGTTGTATTTGGGCGTTGTATCAAACAAACTAAAAACAAGTAACCGAACGACTACGTCCTCGTGGTCATGGAAATTTGCTTGGCTGTTGACAGATGAAGGTTATGTATATATGTTTTGTCATATATACAGAACTGAGAATAAATAAGTCAGCACTGCCAGACAAATATACGAGATGTTCACATTGTCCTGTTGTTGTTTGTTCAAGCTAACTTATACAACTTCTTATGTACAATTCTGTTTGTGAAGAGCACAATATTGTGTGCGTGGAAAAACTAGTACAGGATTTCTGCAAGGAATGGTAACATTATCCCTTTGTTTGTTTTCTTACTCAGTTCATATGCGTGCAGGTACGCTATTGTGATTCACTCATTTGCGATTCATTGCAATTGAAATTAAGTGCAAGCCCTTTTTGTTTTGGTAGGACTCCTACCTTCTCAATGTCCCACTTTCTGGGCCATAATTTCGAAAAGCACCGTATTGTGTGCGTGGAAACATACCTAGCACAGAATTGAAAAGAATATGAACATGTCTCATCAGAAGTCTATTAGATACTAACCCGTTATTTATAGCTACTGTGATAATTAACAATAATGTACAACCATGCTCAAATATGGTATTATGTACAAAATTCACATACTGCAGAAGTACCACTTATTTATGCATGTTAAATTAGATGTTATATTTTCACCAGTACTGGTGAATATATATATATATATATATATATATATATATATATATAATAATAATAATACCATGCTCATCACATTTACACTACAGTTTCAAATATATTTAAGATATCTGTGAGATAAAATTTAATTAAAAACTGACAACAGTAATGGTAGAATGTTTTACATTACCAGGGTGTTGTTGCCAGATGTTGCCAGTGTATGTATGTTTTGGTGCAAATATACTAGGGTGTATAACTAATTATAAACGTATATAGCACTCCTTTTAAAATGCTGAACAATGCCTTGCAATGACTGACAGGAAGTGCCTGTAAGAGTCCCTGTTAAGCTTCTCCAGGAGGGAGGAGTCAGGTGCTGACCCCTTGTGGATACCCTGAATGATCCATGTGAGGGATCATGACAGGTGCTGCCACCCGTGGAACATTATGTATTTACCCCACTCCAAAGATTACCTTTGGAGTGTGCAGAAATTTCAAGTATTGTTTATGGCGTGCCCATGCCGAAGAAGTAAATTAGGGATCTGTTTAATATCAATAAGATTGATGTTGCTGATATCACATTGTGTCCTTGCAGCATTCAGGATGGAAGATGACATTTTCCCAACAGTTGATGGCTCACTGAATTCATTTAATGAGAAGAAATTCTATCTCAGTGGGGACTTTGTGACCTAAAAACTGTCCATAAATTAAAATGATGATAATGTATCAATCATCTCGGTGGTATCGGCCCATTTAGCCTACCATGTGCTCAAAGGTGGCCGTAAAACATCAATCATCAATCAATCTCAGTGATGTAATCGTTGATTTCAATAGAACTGTTTGTGTGGGCCTAATCTTCTGATATGCAGATTGGACTTACCCATGCAAATCGTTCTGTTGAAAGTGTTATAACAAATGTCATAATTATACCTCCTATATTGAGACGGGATGACAGATGACTGTTTATGGGTTAGTAGCAGTCACATGATCAGTCATATTGTGTGTTGTTGGCCTAACATGTTCAATCGTATTACCTGTTGTAAAAGAAAAATATTGTTATCTTGTGTATTCAGTGCTTAAACATTTAAACAGTCACCCTTCTTCGTTAGCATACACATGCATACACATACACATACACACACAGATAGGCACACACACACATACACACACACAGGCACGTATACACACAAGCACATGAATGCTTATACACATTCAGCTACTATACAATCAGGCATGTATTAATTCCTTTACTAGTATTATACAGTATAGCAGCTGTATTTCCTGTTGGTGTTTTATACAGTCATCAGTATTCAGCTAGATTATTGCCATTCAGAGGTTATTCATATTTATTTTCATACCTAACTATGTTGGAGATGAAAAGAATATACAACAACATATATTCACGTACACATCCACTGCCTTCATATAATAGTGTTATAAATCTTGGTGTAGAGATTACCATAGAGATATCTATCTTGACGATCAGTCTGATCTCTGCTTGGGGCTTGTGGTGTATTTTTTTTAAAGAGGAATATTTACACAATTACTTCTATACACAAGATGAAAGTTTTTTATGTGAAATTGTACAATAGGTATTATTATATTTTCCATATAATAATAAACTCCCTCGTCATAAAGCTATTACCTGTTATAGACTACATTCTTATAATATGACCACAGTAGAATGGATTTTTTTATGAACTCAAAATGAAATGCAGAATTAAAACTAAAATTATAATTGTAACAAGGTCGGTTATAAAATGATATCATGTTACGGACATTATGTGGACATGTTTGTTTGTATCCAAAATAATCTTAGCCAGAGATATGAATTTGTTTGTTTGTTTGATTCTAGTGCAGTAATATTTGATAAAGAAGACTGGTGATGATTGTTTGTATTTACTTATTGTAATGTGCCATCCATATGTGTTTGTTTGTTTGTTTGTTTGTTTGTTTGTTTGTTTGTTTGTTTGTAGTTATTGTAATATGTGACAGAGATGTGACGGTTGGTGTTTGTTTGTAGTGATACCAATACGTGATAGAGACGCGACTAGTGATAGTCGTTTCTCGACCCAAGTAATATGCAATAGAGACGTGACTGGTGATTATATCTGCCGAGTCCAGTCCAGACTTCAGCCATAAATGACACAATGGCATTCGACGATCAACTCGCGTATTCAATTACCCCCAGTATATCATCGTTATAGATCCATGGCAACCGGGATTCCGTGCATTTATGCGATGATGAACGACCGCGTTCTCGGCGATATCCTGGTAACCACGACGCCGAGACGACGACGGCGACGTGCTGACTTAATTCGGCTTTATTGTTCGGCCATAGTCGGCTGGCTTCTTTTTAATAACCCGCAGTCAGAGCAGGCCAACTCGGCGTCTTTATTTCAGGCCTCGCCCGGTGGGCAATAAATATCTCATGAAGCTTCGCTTGCCGATCTCACCAAAGCTTAAGGTAATGCGTCGCCAGTGTATTGTGTTTGTTTTAGTCGCTGGGAAGGAAGGATGGGTCCTTTAGTGGACCATGATAAATTCAGGGGGTATTGTAAATGGACACTCACGACATCCGAGTGGTATAATAAGTTTCATGAAACATCATTCGCGCGAGGTCGAGATGCGACCAAAACTCGGCTGCGCGATGGTCGGATGGGTGGGAGTCGGTGGGGACGGGTGGGGGAGGCGGGCAGGCAGGCGGTGGTGATGCACATTCGAGTGGGAAGCATTAAGTTCTTTACGATCGAATCAGCTGCAGCGCACAACATTTAACGCGTCGGCGTGGAAGCGCAATATGCGAGCGAGTTGGTCGTATAAATCAGCTTCCGTGATTTTATGCTTGAGCGGAATCCGGCTGAGGACAGAGACGGCACTGGTCATCGCGTCCTGGACGGAGCGATGCCATCCGAAACGGCATTTCATCATCATAACAAGATATAACTGGCGCGGTTAAGCAGCTGAGGGTCATCAGATTTTTTATGCGGGCCGTGCCACGCACCCACCCAATCGGATGGGGTGGTGGCCGACGTCTGGATACGTCTCTCTCTCTCTCTCGCGTCGGGCCGGAGATGGCACGATTTCGACGTCGACGTACCTACCGGTTATGGTCACTCAATACATCACGGGCGTTCTGTCGGCCAAGAACGGGTCCTTATGACATCATGGCGAGGCAACAAAAATCTGCCACGATACGGGTAATGGTGGTAGTTTGATGGGATCGTGACGTTGAGAGATATTCAGTTCGGCATTACTCGGCTTAGATCGGTGAAGACCGACGGGCTGTAGTGAGCGTATTGCGGACGTTTAATGAAACCCCGAGTTATATGCCTTTACCGTTGCCAGATGTCACCTTTATCGATGGCTGCATATACTGATATAGACAACGGAGATGGTCGGCCATAGTAACATCCCTGTCGATGCCGTGCCGGTGTCGTGTTTGGTTTAAAATTTGTTCATTTACTCAGCTTCACATGTTCCATGTTTTCCAAAGCACGAATATTAATAAATATTGTTCGACAACGCCGAGCCAGACGGCATCTGTTCGGACGTACGTCGGAACAGGTGGCAGCAGCGTTCGTGTATGTTATTGTATATTGAATTCTGTTTCATCATTGATGCCGACATATCTGATGGGCCGGCCTTCAATAAACACGACCATTATGGGCATTTTTTTGTTGGTTTCCGAGTACACAAAACAGAAACTTTTACGCGTTGCTATTGCTCGTGCAAGGTTGCAAGAACGTAATTAATCCGAATGATTCATTATTCAGTTGATAAAGAGTTACATGCTAGGGAATAGAACACTCGATGGGATATTCTGTTTGGAGTTCGGTCACTTGTGGGTATGTTTTTCAAGTGTCGCCTACAGTAAATTGAGAGTCATCGGCTTAAGTTTACATATTTATCCGGGTCATTTCCGTTTGTTTTCCAGCCTGTAATGTAGGTTGTAAATTCGCATTTTACAACGACGTGTCGTTAAGACTGATGATCGGTTCTCAGCCTGGGCAACCAGTTCGTGCACACGTATTTGACTAGGAACTCCTCAGTCACCAGGAGCGCTAATACAACTTGCTGATGTTTGGGGCTCCATGTGGGACTTTGTGGCTTGTCAAAATATCCAGTTTATTACTGTCTTTAAAAGTGCCGAATTACGCCTAGCATCGTGGATGGTTCATTGTTATATCCCCCCCCCCCACACTCTCTCTCTCTCTCTCTCTGTGTGTGTGTGTTTGAGAGAGAGGGGGAGATGGCGAGAGAGAGAGAGAGAGAGAGAGAGAAACACCCATAATAATTGGCCCAGTGATCCAGTGATCACACGGAATGTTTATCCAGGAGAAAAGAGTCCGGTTTTGATGTTTCTGGGGATGTTTGTATCGGGATAGCTAGTGCAGCTGGCTTATCTGGGCTAAAACCGGGGATATAACGGGGACTCAGTCGACCGGACTGGGGAGGGGGGGGGGGAGCCACGTCACGAGACCAATAATTAATCATAAATCAAGAGCAGTATAATCTGTCTGAGCATCCTCTCTCTGTTATAACGCTGACAAATCGTTACCCGTGTCTGTAGGGGAGATCGTGGCCGTTCACCAGCAGCGGGCCAACTTCAGGTTTATTGAGCCATAATGATCAGACAGCGCCCTACAGTACGGTGCTTGTTTTATATTTCACAAGCTTCGTGCTTCCAGTGCGCCGTGTAAAGCATCGATGGGGGCTTTCATGTGACAACAAAATGAAGTAATTACAATAATAATGAAAGTTCTTTGTGTAGTTTATGGGGTCGTTTCCTGCAATTTGTGCCATAATTCCGTGCCAGTTTACCGTGTGTTCGGCTCGTTGTTGTCTGACATCCGATGCCACGCCGCCATTTGGCATACGGTGAAACATCATTGCGGCTAGCTTTGTTTACCGGTAGTGTGTGATATAATTGTTAGCCATTGTAATTGCATTAACCTCTACGTGTGCGCGTGTGTGTGTGTGCTTGCTTGCTTGCGTGTGTGTGTGTGTGTGTCGGGCTGATCTTTCTCTCCTATATGAAGGTGAACTTGTATGGCGATACAAAATATTCTTCATGAAGAGCGAACTGAACAAAGTCATAAGTTTATTCTTCTTTGTTGTGATAATCTACATATGACAGACAGACAGAAAAAAACATCAGGCCAAGATGAGATGATGATTATTATATTATTATCTTTAAAAGGTAATAAAGAAAACAGGCACAATGGCTTCTTATTGTTTACGAGTACTTTTTATCAAGGCAACTTTATTAAAACATTTCTTTTATAGAGACTGCACCTGATGTGTGTTTTCCCCTGTTCATGGAGAGATAAAAATTTGCTGGGTATACTCCAGACTTGTCAAACTGACACCTTAATTCATATATTACACACACACACACATTACACATGTCTCAGCAAGAAAAGTCGCCACTCTGGATTCAGTCCCCTGAAGAAACGTCCAGAGTTTGAATTCATGGTTCGAGATTCTCTGTGCCTGTGCCTTATTATACACAGCTAAAACACACACACACACACACAGTTATTGTTTTGCCATTTTAGGTTGTTTGTGAGTTTATAAAATGAACTGATTTACTATATTATTTTTCTTATGATCCAGGTGGTGAAAATTATCCGACCATCGGAGACAGCAGGTAGATATATCACATACAGACTGGTCGTATAACAGTTTGATAAAGATTATGGTAAGTATGTAATAAGATTTTTGAATAAACATCCCCTAACCTCTTTTCTTGTTGTCTTTCATCCTTAGTAAACCAGGTTTGTTTATGGTTTGTGTTAAATATCAATTAACCAGTACATCATCTAAATATAAGTTTTGGTTCTAACTTTGTGTGTGTGTTATAATACATATAACAAAGGCATGGGTACAACTAATTGTTTGTTTATGTTTAAATGTTAATTAGGATACAAGAGAAATATCTCACTTATGATATCATATTTTTGATCTCACATGATCGCAATATTTCATCTTGGATATCCAATCAACAGTGTGCCATTCTGATGCAGTGCAGAAGAGTCTGGAATGTTTAACAACAAAGAAAACAACAATATACTTATTATACTCCATGAGAAGATATTACCTTATGTGAGATAATGTTTGATAAATATCGTCTGCGTTTTGGGATTGATGATGATTGATGTTTTACTGCCACTTTTGTGCACAGGGTAGGCTAAATGGGCCGAACGACCCCCAAAGGTAACTGCATTTTGGGAGGCTTCTCTCTCTCTCTCTCTCTCTCTCATATATATATATATATATATATATATATATATATATTGGGGCATGTCCAAATTCAACTTTGATTGACGGAATCACCATTTAGTTTGGTGTTTTGGTGGCAAATTTTAGGTGTAAAAATATGGGTTATTACAAGGATAATTCTATATAAGATAGGTTACAAATAGGCAAGTCACGTGATCCTGAATGCGTGTCGTTTTGAATAAAATGTAGAAAAAGTGGCCTTTGCAATTAATTTTTTCCTCTTCTAATTCTTCTGAACTTAGGTAGATGGTGTGATGCTGGCCATGTAGAGCGCAAGTCGTCTGGTTTTACTTTTTTACAACGAATATCAAAATATCAAAGAGCAAGCAATAATTCAATTAATTATGTGCGATGTTATTAATTCTAAGTATTATTCCACCTGAAGTCTTTTGAACATATGTAAATTATGTAATTTTCACCGTGTACTTTTATTTTTTCGCGTTGATTTTAATATGGACTGTATCATACCATGTCTGGTGCGCATAAAAATTGTATCTGCCATAACAAGTCTCGGCTGTTATAACGTCAAGGTTAGTCGATCGGCAGTCTGATACGGCTTGATGGAGTACGGTATCGGGGAGGAGTAGCGCGATACGCCGGATTTTATTAATATTGGATGCGGCGGTGTATAATAAATCGGTGGGACTGCGGCGGCCTTCATCCAGCCGGCCGAACTCTAAATACGGCAAACGTTCGCCATCGCGCGGTGCCTGCCGCTGTCTGGTGATCATCACCAGGGGGCAGTGAAGTATATCCAAGTATTAGCAGCCCGTCGTCGGCATCTTACGTAAGATGTGGCCGTCTGTAGGCCGGACGTAGTCTGTGGGTAGAGACGGCGGCAGTGTTTGGCCCGGCGGGCGGCGGGTATTGGGCGTCGCCAGTGACGTGGCACAAATGGCCATCGCACAATAATGGCAGCAATTATTATCACCCGGTTTATGATGTGGAACGGAAGGGCTCGTCAATAACAACGGACATATACCGTTCCATCGCTCGGCATCCTAGGACAATTGAACCGTAGAGATGGATAGAGAGCGAAAGTCGGTGCTGCCCTCTGGATTCTGTTTGTCCTTTGGCACGAAATAGATTTTATCGATGATGATGATGATGATGATGCTGGCGACGTGATGCTGGTCCCATTTATTTGGTTTATGTTGTATGCTATTCGATTTCCGTTGTTTATCACCGTGTAATCATCTGTATTGATACATCAGGTGGAAATGGCTTGGATGTTGCTGTTGACATGGCGTCAGTGGAAAAGATTGGTGTGTGTGTTTGTTTGTGCGTGCGTGCATGCGTGCGTGTGCGATGTCACTACAATCTCGGCATGTGGAATCTTCAGTGCATGGCCTCTTATACACGAACATATTGTTTCACGTTGTTGCTGAGTCCCTGTAACTGATAGCCTTTTAAATATACTCACGTGCATTTGTGCCTACACCAACCAATACACAAAGACAATATCATATTACTATATTTTTCTTTGAGCTATTGTCTGTCAGAAAGAGAGGGATGGGGAGAGAAAGTGTGTGTGTGTGTGGGGGGGATCTTTATATTAATTTATCTTTTAAATTTATTTTGTTAAATACCCCAAAAAAAACGTAGCAGTTCTGATAAAGTGATGCTGATAATGATATCTTATCTCTGACATTAGGCCATGTTTTAAATACTGTAGTATTATGATCTACTCTAACCATATCCATATGTGACAATGACAACAAGTGTATACCAGCAGCATATTATAATCACAAGTGCCATCCTTTTTTGGTGACGTTGGGTTCGTGTTCCTTCCACCTGACAGTCTCCAGGCGTGTGTTGTTGTTGTTGTTGTTGACTGGATCTCGCCGTTGATGTGGTCCGGTTCTAGGTTGCTTCTCGTGAATGTAGTTGTTCGACTACAAAAGCCCTTTATGCCGAAAGATGTGATATTATGCTTAGCATTGATCCGGTGATGAACAGGTATCGACCCCTCCAGTGGCGACACCTGTAGTATTTGCGATGACTAGTTATCTGCCCGCAGCAGGAAGCCAAATGCGGAGGTGCTAGTCGCAGGCTCGGTCGTATGCGGCTTGTTCGTCTTTTGTCGGCTACTGCATCGACGTTTTTTTAATGTTTCGTTTACTGGCTGAGCGGGCGGGTGAGCGGGTGGACAGACCCAACAAAGCCCCTCCGTACCTCGTAGACCAACGGGGTAAGCGTCGCACTTCTCGGCACACGTATAAAGAGACCGATTGATTCAACTGTCTTCACACGGTAATGGCTTAACATCTCACCACGACTCTACTCTGTTAACATTGTCTCCGAGTGAGAGGGAGAGAGAGATCTGTTTGAAAATCTCCAGAAAAGCGGTGAAGAATGGACGTGAAGAACAGAACACGCCGTTTGGTGTCGTAATACTCCACCGTGAGCGACCATGAAACGTATATTCTGGTGACTGGTTCAGCCACCAGGTGAACCCTCAGCCGTTACTGGCTGGCTGGAGCCAGGAACGAGCTTATAACATGGATAGGAACTGATGGCGGGCTAGCGACGAGGGATGGTTCTGTCTTTCTTTGTGCGGCTTTTGTCAGTAGACGTCTATGTAGTAGTGTGGGCCGTGAACCGTTTGGCGAAAACCGGCACCACACAAAATGGGAACGTTATCCTATCTACATACGAACTTTTTATCCGAGCCCCGTCTGGCTGTGATTCATCTGTGTTTGCATCCTGTTTATTGTGTCAGCTGCACACTTGTTATGCAAATCGATGGCTATTGATCCGGGAAATCTGGCTCGCAATGGCAGATGGATCTGGTGCCAGCAGTGAGAAACGCCCAATGCCGCCTGGCCTTGTAGAAGCTAAGAATAGCGGCTTTGTTATGGCGCCAGATCGCTTCGCTTCTTGCTGTATCGGATATATATATATATATATATATATATAATCAATCTTTATTTGTATAGTAATCCCGATAACAGGAAGATATTCTATTTGAGCCACACAGCGAGTATCAACAATTTAATTATGAGGTCGGACCAATAGATAGCCACCCAAAAGTAGCAGATTGTATTATTCGCCTTTTCCAGAATATTCCCCGATCAGGATGTAGAGTAGCGCGGCTCTAGCTTTTGTGAAGGTGTATTTGTTAAGTTTTCGGGTTTCTAGTCTTCCCGTCGTTTGTTTTGATCCTGTTTGTGCTATATTTTGTCTCAAGGGTGATTAATTTACATTTTTTATATATTCACCATAGCGCTAATCCGTGTGCGCGATTGTAACTGTATGTGTGTGGGCACGCGGTCCTGCCTTAGCCTCTGTGACAGTCGTGACAAGCACACACACGCGCACCTGAGGGGGATGACCCACACACACTCGCAGAGAGAGTTGGCTTAATTGTCGGCTTAATTGTCAGCGTCGTCCCCTCGTCGGTGCACCATGACCAGGCGGGTGGCCCTTAAATTGTCTGTCGACTTGAGAACTTAAGCCACCAGCACACATTACTCGTCTGTGTCGTAGCTGGGAGGCATACGCCAGGAGGTGGGCCTCCATCCTTTCTCTCTCTCTCTCTCTCTCTCTCTCTCTCTGTGTGTACCAGCGGCTACTGAAGACTGTCTTTATTTTCCGCAACATTAATCACGGTATAGCTTCGCCAGGAAGAAGCCCTGCCATCATTTCACCGACGGTCATGGCGTCCATGATGGCTTGCGTTCTTTAAGCCAAAGCCGAGAAGGGGGCGTGTCTTGGGCGAGGAGATGGCTGTTCTCGTTTCTTATCGGGTACCATCCTGTTAGAGATGGTTGAGTATCTTGAGGCATGGCTATCGGCTAGATGATATGCGAGCGTTTCCAATGGGAGGAGGATGAGGGGTGTACCCGTAGATGGGTTCCTCTGGTGGCTGGTGTCGCCGCCGGGGTAACTCCTCCCTCCCGTGCCCCCGGTTCAGCGGTGTGTCATCGGCCCGGTCTGTTCGAATTCATAATCCCAGTCATGTCTGACTCGGGTTATGTCTCTTGTCTGTCTCAGAAAGAGAGACGGGTAGCAGTGTGTGTGTGTGTGTGTGTGCCTCATCTTGCCACCTGACGATAGCGTCTGATATTCTAGCTGGAGCACGGTAAATACCCGCCACTCCTCATTTAGTCACCAAAAGCATCGGATGCACTGAGAATACGAAAGGGTACGCCGTTACGATATTCCACCCTCCTCTCTGTCTCCTCCGTCCAAACACCAGTGGCCGATCTGTGGGTGGAATGCTTAAATTTCGGTTTCCTCTCTCTCTCTCTCTCAGTGTGTGTGTGTGTGTGTGTTTAGCTTGGGGTCGTTCCTTATGATGAAAGAACTCGGTGTCACCAGTACGCATACATCATCTTGATCGGTGTCTTTCAGTCTTAACGACTTTTATATGTGATTTAAGAGAGAGAGAGAGAGAGAGGGTTTCCTGAAATGTACTCAATGTTGTTGGCGATCGCCATTTAGTAGGCAGGATGCGTCAAAATTGTCTGGAATACGGTAACTGAGTCGGTCGGTTCTAACTTTGGCGGGAAAATGCGAAAATCAGACCTAGAAAAAGAGAGAATGTTTTTATTGTTGCCATCGTAGCGTAATTAGCTGTTTGTATTTTTTTAGTTCCTCTGCATTGGACTTTGATCATTGTTTGTGCGTGCTTGTGTCTGTGTGTGTGTGTGTGGCAATTTGTCCACAAAAAAAAAACATTTGCACAGAAATTTTTAAATCTTGAATATAATCTCAGGATGATTTGCAGGTGGTTGCCTAAAGCAGGTTCTAGTGCACGCGGCAGCACCTAGTAAGGGCTATTTGGTGGTAACGCTTTTTACGGTCGATGTTTCTCAGGGACAGAGTTTACCATAAAGAGTGGCTCATTGATTTAACATTTTTCACATACGAAAATATTAATTTCAAGACAACCGATTCGTGGCTTTTACTAGATCATTTATGTAAGTGCTTTCTTTCATCCAGGTTATATTTTTTTAGCACACAACAGAACTAGGAAAGGCAAATGATAAACAGGGCACCTATAGAGGCTTGTATATAATCCTGAAATTAATCAGAAGTGAGTTAATTTTTGCTGGTTAATGTCAGCCATAATTCATTCAATAAAAATTACCAACTTAGAAAATGAAACGTAGAGCATTCAGGTTAAGGAGATAACGGTTGGCAAGCGAAAAATTGTCTTTCAGGTTGAAAGAATATATTCATTCCTGTCAATGGCATTGTGCACATATTGTGTGTTACTTTAAATAAAAACTTTCTGACTTTTCTTGTACCACACGTAGTGTTTACTGGTGTAAGAACTAGCAGATCAGTGGGTGATGGTGTCCTTGTTTTCATACAGACTTAAGCTGGAAGCTAGCACTTCAACTGTTTTTGTACTTTGCTCTTAGCTGTTTTTTACACAATTTTGTTGTTCATGTTGTCCAACTTCAGCACTTCTAGAAAACTGAACTCGATGTTTATTTCAAATGTGTAATCATGTATTTGTGTTTTATTGTTTTTACAGATTTATGATTCAGTTTGTGGAGCTTCAGCACTGCCCTCGGACACAGGGACAGCCAATGTGGATAGACAGATACAGAATAATATGTGTGATGCCTGTGTTGCTGTTATTAGTATCCTGCGCTACTGCAACTGGACAGTGATAATGAGGGACAATGCAGCATCCCAGTAATAACACCTAATTAACTGGTTATTTTTCCTAAATAATAAACTACAGAAGACACCGACTTAATAAATAGTTATAGACAAAATAACTCAGCAGTGTTCTTTATTTTCTAGATGTTAAAATATATCATTGTGTTCTTTTGTGATCGATAGTTGATTTATTGTCAGTTTTGTGCAAAAGTGCAATCAAAGTACCATCATTATTTTATAGTTTATGTCATGATTACTGTATGCTCAGCAAATACTGAATGTGTAATGTGTTAAAGATGCATCAATGATGTAAAGTCATTGATAATTTTAATAAACAACATTTTCTCTCAATAAAAATAATAGTTTTTAGGCATAAAGGTCCTAACTTCAATGTCCAATGCATAGCAATATATCAAGTATCACTGTATCCATATATCTCCAAAAGTACACAAGAAACTAACTACGCACACGCACAGAGAGAGAGAGAGAATGCAAAAATTAACTATAACTTAATTCATCTTTCATTAATTTTCAGTTAGTATATATATGTCAGTAGCATTATTATTATTATTATAACCTTATATATATCTAATAGCCACTAGTTTTATAATATTTTGTATAATTAGTTTTATAAAATCAGAGAAATGATTACTGACAGGAGATTACTTTTAGCGGTTTGATTATGGCAAAATGTTGTTTCCATTTTTAAGAATGATATAAATGGAATTTAGTGAATCATTAAAATAAACATGACAATTTTTGCAAATTAGGAATATTATATTGTCTTCCTTGTATCCTATCATAGAAATATATTGCATCTCATTTGTGATAATCATGAATAATAATGCAGGTTATAAACAAACGGAATATTTTACTGTCTAAATTGTATTCTATCATAAAATACATGGCATCATATTTGTAATAACATTTATAAGTAATAATCGCATGTCAATAGATTTGTAACTAATTCTGGTTTTCTATTAACGCCGCATTTTGGGAGTGGTTTGAGCGCGACCAAAATGTTGACTAGTAGTGGGTGGAGGGTATGAGAGGTCTATTACGGAAGCCGTCTGGCCCATTTAAATGACCCAGACATTTAAATCATAGGCTGGGCAACAAAAACATAGCCCAGTTTTTTGGTGTTATTCGTGCGCTTACACGAAAGTGAAAGATGCGTAAAGCGATTTCTTGGTATGTGTTAAAAGTAGTTATTAGTCATATAGGATGTTAGTTCGTGACGTCAGAAAGTCATGTTTACGTGTAACACACACAACAAGAACGTGTAAAAGTCCGCACTGACCTTTCTGGTTTCGTATCAGACAAACATGGCACAGGAACACGAACTTGAATTATTATTTGCTGGATAATAATACGAAGAAGAATCTATAATCTCTATACATAATAAATCATAAAGACGGTTAATTAGAACCGGCTGTGTTTAGATGCTTAGAACATTATAACACCTAAAAGCTGGTTATAAACCGTTGATCAGTACAGTTTTCATATTTACAAGCCTGTAAAATAACTAGATCTGCATTAAAACGCTCGTAAATTTGTTTTAACTAATGCAGTTTACATATTGAATTAAGACACATTTATTATTTTTCTATGATATACATGCATGCTCGTGTAAACTAACACACACACTGCCTCTTTACCATACTAATATATTTTAATCACTGCACATTCAACTATTGTTAGCGATCCATTTAACAGAAAGAACAAACCCGCTGGAAATAACGGCGGGTAATCGCTTAAATAGCCATTTTCTAAATTTTGGCGGGATTGGCGAAGTAGCGGAAGCATTTGATTTATTTGAAAATGTCCCGCTTTCCCGCGCATGTTCACTTTGATTAGGGGTTCGAGGAGAATAGACCCCCGGGGCCACAAACGTCAGGGGGATATAGATGCAAAAGAAAGGTGTGCTGCTGGCATGTTGTTAATTTCTTCGTTCCATTAAACATATACAAACACCGGCCAGAAAACTAGCTGCCCCTAGGAGGAACATTATAGCAGCCCTTTGGCAGGGGACTGTGTCAAATACAATGCCGCATAGCATAGCACGTTTCCTAGGAGAGAAGCGCTTTTTCAAAGTTGAGTTGCTCCGGTTAGCTTCATTCCTAGTGCATGCATTATGTATACGAGGAGTGACATATTAGGTGACCCTTCACAAAGCTCCCAGTACACACTGGATGCATGTTACTGACAGGTACAGGTAGGAGCTGTTCTCACAAATTGTGCACTTTGGATGAGATGCCGTTTCAATTTGTGGCTATGTTTAACAATTACTCTGTAAGATGTTGGTTACTGAGAGTTCAGACTGGTCTAGAATCAAGAATCTATAGCTATAACATAACGCATTTAACAATTAGTAAACTGTAAAATTAGCATCAATATTTATTTTTAGCTAGGCATTCTTTGTTTTTGTGTCAACACAGATGATTAACTACTCCATGTGCATTTACTAATACTATTACTGAAATTTGTTATTACTATACACGGACTTGAGCACATTTATTTTGTGATTCATATGCTAAAATTCAGTACTCTTTAATATCCATTCATGAAGCGACTAACTCGGTCCTATTTTGAATAGCAAACATGCCACACATTTCAGAAATGTCAACAATATATGTTGCCTCGTTCCATTGGAGGGTACTATCGGCAATCTGTCAACTTATGAATGAAATCGTGGATGACGTCACGAGTTGGATGCGTAACTATTGATCAAAGACGCGGGACTGCGCATGCGCGACCCAATTAGTGTCCGGGGTCAAGCAGTCAGATGGGGGCTCGATGGCAGCCACGAAAAGGATATGTTGTGGATTTCAGGGCCAATTCTGGGCCCACAACTCCCCGAAATGTCGCGAAAACGACAAAAAGTTGAACAGAATGTACAATCCAGATACTCTGCTAGAGATCTGTGCCAAAATCGTGGCCGAGAACATCACATTTCAGACGATAGAGGAGCGTTTTGTTCGGATACCGGAACCTGTTCAGAGTCGGATAGTCTATTGGTCTTTTCCTCGAAACGAAAGGGACATTTGTATGTATTCCTCGCTGTCGACGTCTCAAAACGAGGAAGACGAAAACGAAAAACTTCCATTCCAACAGGGCGTTAAGCTTCTCGAACAGGGTGCCATAGGAGACGCGTTACAGATAGGTAAGTTAACATAAATAGCCCCTTGTTTTCTGTTTTGACAGCACCTATACTGCTATAGCCTAGTGTAGTCGGCCAAAGGAAACCCCCCTCCCGTTAGGCCAGTCTACCTAAAGAACCTTGTGCTGATTGTTATTGTATCCACCGAGATATTTCTGGTACATACTTTTATTAGAAGCTAGCCCCATACGTTCGTTCGTGTGGATCAGTTGTACTCTTGTCATATATAGATCTATGTCGCGTAAGCCCCGAACGGCCTCTATGCATTTTTCATACATAGTCATGATACTGATAGAGTACTGATTGTGATACTCTGACTGTCAGTCGGTATTTACCCCCGGTGTGATTATTTACCTACATCACGATCGTGCCATCGTACCCTCAATCTCTCTTTCTTTTGTATGTGTATATCGTATCTGTGTGTGTGTCACCGTATGCCAGTCACCGGAACGACGATATGATCTTTTTCGTCGAAATTCGTGGCCAAGGCCGGTAAGTCTAAGGCTGGCTTGATCCGAGTGAGTGTGCCCGTCTGTTCCACTCGCTGGCTGAGTTATCTGTCATAAAATAGCGCAGGCATTCGATAGCCGAGCTAAATTTACGGTCTTATAAATAAATGGAGTATGCTAAAACTGTCAAGAGTTGCCACTGGCGTGCCTGGTACTGACACCTTGGTCCATGTTTGTTTTCCACGCGTCAACTCTTAGATAGCACAGTAACAACGTAGGGCCGATTTAGGACCGAATGAGCGCTAGATGAACTTTGGATGGAACTGTTGGTCAACTCAGTTTGCGTGTGTGTGTGATTTCATTCTTAGGTCAGCATGGGCCCTGATGGGGACTTTGCATTGAACCCGAAAATGTAGTTCAGATTTGCTATTTTATCATGCCACACCAACCTGTGGGTCTCGATCTACAACAATAATAACTCTTAATGCAAATACATTATATAAAACATATGTTAAGTATTTTAAGAGGTCGTCCAATCCTCATACTAACCGATTGCTCTGGTTTCATTTGATGTTATTGTTCTGACCAGTCACCAGGTGAATGCTAGCATGAGATAATTGATCTGTAATACAATCACAAATCAGCATTAAATGAATAAAGAAGCATCAGAACCCTGATTAAAGTTCCATTGACTGGTGCGTTGTCATTTTTTATAACATTCATTTCCATTGTCCATCTTATTTTGCAGCTGAGTTTCATTTCACAATATTGGTATTTAACACACACACACACACATATATATATATATATATATATATATTCATAATAGTAATAAAGCATTTATTAAGTACCATATTTCCTGCAAGTTGTTCAGAGGTACTTTACAATGATAATTATAACAATAATAATAAATATGATAGGCATATTAAGGTTAACCAGTATTACAGTAAAACACGATCAGATATTAACAGATTACTATGAATATTCTAATTGAAATAAATAGGTCTTTACATGGCATTTGAATATTGCAATAGTCTTCATGGACCTGATGACTTATGTACTGGTACAGTTGTGTCTTGGTAGATGAAAGTCTGGTCTCCTGTCCTCTTGACTTTAGTCCAGTATTGGGGGCTACAAGAATATTCTTGGAACTAGACTGTAGTTGCCGCTGCCCTTTGTGGATTATCAACAAATCTCTGATATACCAGGGTGCAGCACCATTCAGTGCTTTGAAAGTAAACAGTATGACTTTGTTCCACAGGTAACCAACCAGTGTACATTATTTAAGATTGGGGTTATATGGCCATGCTTTTTGGTCCCCTTGATCATATTATTTTTAGCTGACATATTTGGTACTCGTTGGAGTTTATGCAATAGTTTTTTGGATATACCAGATAGCAGTGAGTTGCAGTAATCCAGACCACTGGGAAACAAACCCATGGACCAGAGCTACAACAGAATCATGGGTTAGAACAGAACTTTAGGACGTAATTTCCCATAGTTAAGTGACAATCAAAAACAACTCCCATGTTGTGGACAGACAAGGAAGGTCTAATAGTAACAGTTCTCACCTGAATGTGTTCAACATTAATGTCTTGACAAATGAAGGGTGATGATGGTATAATTAATTCTATTTTGTCACCATTCAACTTATTTGCAGTCCTCCATGCCTAGATTTCAACTATCCAACGCTCCATTTTTTTGTTTTCTATCAGATGAAGCAGAAAGGTTGATAAGATCAAAAGATAGATAGAATTGTGTATCATCCACATATAAATGATGTTTATACTCAATATCATGACTTTTGATCATATCCACGATAAGTAGGATATATATTGAGAAAAGAAGAGGACCCAGTACAGACCCTTGTGGTATGTCAAAATGAAGATGGACTGGAATTCAGGGTGTATCATTGATCATCACTTTCTGGGTGTGATCTGCTAAATAGGATATAAGCCATGTCACTTTCGTCAGAGCTGTTCCTCCTGTACACAATCTAGTAAGAGAATCCCATGATCTACGGAGTCAAAAGCTGTAGACAGATCAAGCAGCACTAAGAATGACCCCTTTATTCCTGTCCACGGCACTAAGAAGATCATTTGGGATATGTAGGAATGCTGACCCAGTGCTATGAAAAGCTTTGTAGGCAGACTGCATGATTTCATGCTTATTATAAATCACCATTGAAACAAAGGAAAGATTATGTATATGTGTGTGTGTGTGTGGTAATAAAACTGTTGCTATCACTGTGCACCGATGTTTTCACTGTGCCTTTTAAGACATTAGATGATGTATTGAAGGATTTGAAGCAGGTTCCATTTTGATAAATAATTAGCACATTTTCAGGTGTTTATTGCATGTATTGTAGGAGGAAATTGCAGTATTTTGACTTATGACTATTACTGGTAACAGATAAATGGAAATGAGCTAAGCTAATACTAATAGTCACAAATAATACATTATTACATGTACATCAATATGGTACTACTGGTAGATTGATTTTACCATACATAGGAGAATAGGACAGTTATTATACCCTATTTACAAACAATTTAGAAGACTGGTCAGACATTATGGATGTCTTAGCCAGGGTTGGCATTGATTAAATCATTGATTTAATCAACATTTCATCAATACTTCAGATTATCTTATTGCCAGTTGATTTAACTGTATGTATTTTTAAATAAAGTTTAAATTTGTACATAACAGCTTTGCTTTGATTCTTTAGAAATGCTAATAATGAAATGTTCAGCCTATTGGGTATATTATGATATTCCACATATTTATTTATTTTCAGAATTACATATTATTTCTTATGAGATTGTCGAGAATGTTGAGAAAAAATTAATAAATCAATATGATCGAAATAATTTGATTTATTTGAAAAAAATCTAGATTTTTCCCAACCCTGATCTTACCATGAAAGTCACTGCTCTGGATTCAATCTCCTGTTGAATTGTCCCGAGTTTGAATTTAAGATTATCTGTACCAGTGTCTTTTGTTCCACACTGCTAACACACAGAGAAAAATAATTGATGAAGTAATGTACTAGTTGTGTTAGATAACCTTCATGTTTCTGTTAGTTGTTTTGATCTGACCATATATAGTTGGCCCTTGTTTTGCTGGAATGTTTTCCCATAAGGATGTAGTTCATTTACTTAACCATACTGGTATTATGTCCAGTCGTCCCTAAAACGTATGTGCGGATGTGTCTGTATCCATGAGCAGAAACACTCACAGACATACACCTTCAACATCAACAACAAAAAACCTGTTGCCAAGTACTATTTAGGACAGCACTGTAATACAGAGGAGCATTTGTTGCTATTTCCTGTTCATGAATTCAATAACTGCATGATTCTGAATTATTATTCTATCGGACATTATTTTTTAGCATTCAAACATAGCCCGTATTATAGTCGAGCCATGGTTCGTTTTGATGCTTTGAGCATTGAATCTAATAACATCAAACAGGTGATTGTTTGAAATACTTGAATTCATTGATATCATACCATGTGTTGAGTTGGCTATGGAGATAAAGATGCCCACATGGACAGAAACTATCCAAATAGAAACCCCCTCAGTTAAGTTAATATACATATGTACAAAACTCCCACATAGCCAATAAATATAAGTATGTGCATGAAGAAAGGATATATCTACTTTGTTGGGCACATGCCAAAGTAAGTATATTATCATTTTACATGTGTAACCATATTTATCAAATATCCTTTCTTTTCATGGTTAAAGGCTGTTCCGTAGCAGTTGGTTTGGTTTAATGGTTTTATGCAGCTTTTCTCATCTCATTGTGCACATCTTTAAGAATTTTGTCTGTTGTGGGATAAAGGATTGGTTTGTTTTCCAAAGTTCTTAATTGGCATGTTGTCTCATACGAAATACACTTAAACATGCTTACTTCGACAGGTATTCACTGTAAACAGCTAACCTGACATATGATGCCATCTGTGGTTAGACTGCCCAAATATATCAATACTAATGTTGGTGGTGGTACTGTACCACTTGATTATCATTTGCTATGCGATTGTACGCCAGGTAAATACAAACATAATATTATTGTACTATGTGGTTTAGTGGTGCGGTGTCTCATACAGTATAGCATGTTGGTAAACCGTTGCAGCTTTTAGCAACTGTAATAGTACTCACTGTGCCTTTTTACTCAGAGGACATGATCTGCCAAATAGTGTACTCACTACTGGTACGTTATTGGACAGTACTTCGAGAGATACAGTGCTACTATGTAACTATTCTCTAAAAAAGGCGACATAGTTTATTACATGACACACTCACACACACACAAACACACAGAGTTACCTCCTGTCTGCACTTGTCAACATATTTTCTGGCTACTTGTGTGCAGTCGTTTATTCGCTGATAATATTTACAGATGCTGGGAACACATGGTTGAGGACTGGCTTGTGTATTGGCTGGGCTTTCTTTTATTACCGAGAATAACGTTTGTTGTACGTTTTACTTTCCTATTGAGAACTGGTTCGTCGATCTCAAGTAATCACGGCATTTTTGTTACATTCAATATACAACCGATTGAATGTTAGATCGAGATCGGAACTATTCCGATATATATCGTCGCCACAATAGGCCTCCCTGTTTACACAGGACGCTGGTAGGAATGCGTCCATTGATACTCATTTAGTAAAAGCGCTCAAAATGTTTGGATAAATTCACCCAGTTAATACACTTGCTCGGTGCGATATTGTTATGGTGTTTTCGGTCAGCGAGAAGCCATAAACTACTTGGCGTTATTTTATACAACGAATTGCTTAGGCCACTATTTATATCTGTTGCGGGTGCTAAAGTTATTTTTAGGACGTATGCACATGGTACATCGGCCTTTAAAAAAGAAATCCTCTTGATGGGATGCCTGGTGGAGTAGATGTGGGTTCTTTCAGTTCTTTGTGACGACTGGTTGATATGAAATGACTGTATCAAAGGGGTGATGGATCTATAAAGTAATTCACCATATGACACAGTTCAGGTATTAAATGCATAGATGTTATAATTTATGGTAATGCAATGAAGGTAACGAGCTCCATTTCGGGCTCTTTCTATTCGACTGAATACCAGGCGCTCATTATTTTACTGAGCCACAAAAAGCATTCGAGAAAGTGTTGAAGTTAAAATATGTGTGTGTGTGTGTGTGTGTGTTTATGGCCTCGGGAGGCTCATCTAGAATTCAAGACAGTGAATGAAAATCATTTATGTGTGATGCGGTGGGTGAGGCGAGGGGATTTAAAATACTGGCAGCCATGCTTTGATGTGACTGGTGTCTTTACCCTGGCTGGGCCGGTGTCATCCTCGTTTGGAGGGGTTTATTTAAGTGTAAAACAAACTCCCTTTGTGTTGGTTGGTGGCAAGTTCTCTTCCACAAAAGGGTGAAACACTTCACCAAGCCTAGGCCGCTCAAGGGTTAGGTAAAGCTCGCTCCCTTTGACTCGCTCTTACGACAGTTGACTTCTTACGGCCGACAGCTTGGCCTGGTCCAGACAATCAACGTCCTGCTCTCACGAGCCCGTAATCTTAATGAAACTAAGTTCTGGACGGTTTTTTAAAATGAACAATTGAAATTTAAAGTGCGTACTTTCTTGGACAGCGGTTAACTTTGTCCTAAGTGTTTGTCTAGAACTTAAAATCCCAGTCATCGTCATTGACATAACTTTGTGCTGTGTACTTTCAAGGCGAACGAGCATAGTCCCTCGGTTCAGTACTGTTCTGCCTCTCACTTCCAGGTCAGTAGATTTGGACTGTTCGTGGCCCTTTGACCAGACTAAGGCGATGTAGTATACACCGCATACAACGTGCCGTTGTGCATTTTTTCCTTCTTTCTTTGGGGTATTTAATCATCCTAATAACACATCTGGCTTTAAACAAAGTAGCTATAAGCGTCGACTAGAAAGGAGCGACACCGAATGACCTGTTTGTCCTGACGTGTTATAAAAATGGCCCCGTCATTCAATAACTAAACACTTACTCCAAAATAATGTGTTGGCCGTACGGCTAAACGTTATGCACCACGATAAAAACAATTGTTGATGTCCTGAATTAAGTATGTGAACGTGTCAACATAACTAGTATGTATTACTTGTATAATTAGCTAATATATTGTTATCATTTCAGTATTATGGCTTCATCGTTGATAACAGCCAAATGTATCACAACAGATAGTTGTCTTTTTTGTACATACATCGATTTAATATAGACATGCAGTCTATGCACATGCTGTTTCGTGGTTTCAATTATAGTATTTCATCCACTTATATAGCACTGTTGTGGGGATGTACTGTTAGCCGGTACCAATGAACACTGTTCTGTGTATCATACAGTGTTATGTGTAAACGTTGTATTTATTGTTATGGAGGATACAGCTTAGTGTTTTCTTGTAACGTGATGTCATATTTAACTCCAGTGTGTATACGTACAGCTTGGTGTTGCTCAGTGAAAAAATGCATATTGTGTTTTACTCTTTTGTGCATGGGTGCGTGCATGCATGTTAAACTGTATTAGAGAGAGAGCGTGAGCTTGTGTATACATATAAAGCCTATTGTGACAAGCTACCGTATAGATGCAAATCAAGACCTTTTGTGTGAAAGCACATCTGTGTACCGGTTATTCAGTCATATGACAAAGATCCGAGCCAGATTAGTTTAATTGTTGTTTATTGCCATTTGTTATTATAATAACAATATAGAACAGTTTTTTTAATAATAACATTATTAGTATTTGGGATCAGCGGAGAGTATCTCGTTGTGTAATTGTTCTCATGAACAAATTAATCTAATACTCCATCAGTGTAAGATAACATGCAATGTGTTATTTATGACCAGTTCAACCTCGTAACCATGGCGATGTTGATAAGTGGTATGTATATAATATTGTACGGAGGATATTATGTTACAAATATACTGGGCTTTTTCTGGCTTGGCCGGGAGTTAAATGTCGTTGTTTTCCGGTGTTGCTCCGTTTTATTCATTCATTATGTGTGCCTTCACCTGGAATCGGACCGCCCAATCCGGATGGCGTGCTCGGTTTTGCGAGCCGCCGCTGGTGTTTCGGCAGATGGCCGTCTTAACTTGAATGGCGCCACAGTACCGAGCGCGACCTTCGCTGATAAAGGCCAGACCCAGTGACCTGATTATTAAGTAGTCACTGACCTGACCCATATGACGGTAGCTGCCGTTGACTGGCTGGGCGTTCTGTTGTAATAAGGATCGGATAGGCCGTGTTTCGTTTAGTTCGGGTGTTGTGGGCCGGTTAGTTATTTGTTGGCGTATTTTTAAAGCCCTCTCTAGACTTCGTTGGTGGCTCGTCGTTATAGTTATGGCTTATTATACATGAGGCTGGTTATGTATGAAACGAGCGCTGGAAAAGCCGATGAAGTGAACACATCGCCCGGTAAAGTGTGCCATCCGTCACTACGGTAATAAAAAGTGTCGGAGGGAGGCCGACCCCGATTATATACGCCAGACTGTAGACTGGGTGAACTTTACGGCCAGCTATAACCAACTTCCCCCCTCATGCTTGTCAACGCTATATGGGCTTACATTCGTTACTGGGCTGCCAACAAAACAAACAGTTTTAGGAGAAAACACAGTCCCAGCTTCAACTTAATAAGGTTTCTGCGAATAATATGAGAAAATTAAACAGCCGGTTTTAAACACTGTTTACATTGGCTGTTGTTATTAATGTCTGAATGGAAATAATTTGAACTACGACGACTCGTAGAAGACAACAGTGTGCCGCTTGTCTGACACCAACGCCCGGATTCGGTTACCTGTGAATTGCCGACCCCAGGAACTGTGCTTACGTAAAAGGATGAAGTGTCTTCTGCACGAATGACGGCCTCGCTGACTTGTTAAGAAACCGCTAGAAATCCGGTCAGTTAGAGGGGGCCTGGTGTTTAGAATATATGTGTATTACTCATTATAAATATTGCTGACAAAGAAGAGGTTTTGTGTGTGTGTGTTATATTAACCTATTTAGGGTGTATCGTTTATGTTTCATGGTGTAGGATATTGGTGAGAGTCAGGTGATGGCTGGTGGGTGGGGTTTGAGTTTTTGAGACAAGTCTGTGTGCCCTTCGTTGAGACTCGGCTCTCTCTCTCTCTCGTCTGCTCAGCCGTGTTTGAGGATTTATTAGATGTTTGTGGATGGAGTCTGGAGTTGATCTCATTATTGTGATCTCGTTCTTCGTCCACAGATAGACAATAATAACTGGAAGCCGAGTCGAGAAATATTTCGCAGATGTCTTCACATCCATCATCATCGTCCTGTCTTTATTTATTTGGCACACTGGCACAACTAGCCCAGCTTGTGTAATTTAACCTAAGTGTCTACCACTCAGTACTGGCTTCTCGGCTCATTGTGTGTATATGTCCGTTCAGTATTAAAGTCTGTCTTATCTAGTAAGTATTTTTGCAGTTCTTTGAGGCTGTAAAGGTGTGTGTTGGTATATTGTGCGAATATGCTTGTGATGATGATGATGATGATGATGATTGGTATTTTACGGCCACTTTTGTACACATGGTAGACTAAATGGGCCGAGCGATCTCCAAAGGTAATGAATCGAAGTCAAAGATGAAACAACCTTTAGATAGAATGTGTGTGTGTGTGTGTGTGTGTGTGTGTGTGTGTGTGTGTGTGACTGACTCTCAGTATATCCAGTCAGCATGATATCTTCGGGGCCTAACACCGGACTGGTCATTTCACAACGCCAAAATAATTATCTCATACTGACCCGTGGGGAAGCTGACCAGCTTTGTTGAGTATCTCAGATGAAACATAAGACAAGTTCTGGTGCTTGCCATATACCTTTTGGCTGACCCCTTCCACTGATTAATTTAGTGGTGACTAGTAGAGGAGAGAGAGAGAGAGAGACTGCTGCAGGGCTTTGAGGTGATGGGCTCTCATTATCCGTTGTCAGTCAGAATGGTTTACTGGCCGGTACCTCTGCCAAATGGTGGCACTTGGTCTGGCTTCCTGGTGCCAGGAGCTAAAGGCACACGGGGAACACTTAGGGTTATCACATGACAGGACTGTGACGTCCCCTGGACGTTGTTGTCGACAGGCTGGGTATTCTCAAGTGGTACATGTCTGTCTTTAGCTGGCGTTAGCTTCAGGTTCAGGCCTTTTCCCTCTTAGGTATTCATTCTACAGACAGACAGACAGTGTGATCTCATCTAAGAACTATCTAGCTGTCGTTCATTTTACAGTTTCTCTCTCTGTGGGTACATGTGTGTGATGAACTATTTATATTGTTGCTCTTTTCACTGACCACTGTCTGTGATTATGAACTGCAAATAGAATGATCCCTTTGATATATATATATATATATATATATATATATATATATATATATATGAATGATAGAAGACTGATAATTTCATTGTAATAAGATAGTCCCCTATCATTTGCAATAAAAATATTCCTATTTGTTTTCAAATTAAAAAGTGGGTGGATAAATTACCTGGTGAGAACCTTAAATATCACGGAACGAATGGCAACAATGCCAAACAACCAGATCTCCTAGCTTCTGCCACCCAATACAGCAACACCCAATCTCTGAATGTTTTACCCATGTGCACTCAGAGTGTGTGATCAAGTGGATTTTGGGCATGGGAAGATGGCATGACTAGGCCAGTATTTGGTTGTAACAGCAATATCACGCTGTACTTGCTAGTGGTGCCATCTTTGTCTGTAGTTATTTTTGATCTGCTTTGTGCAACAAGGCTTATGAAGACAATGATAATTATGGGAACGTGCTGACTGTATTAAGCTTGCCTCTGGCCGATCGCTTACTGTGTCAACGGTAATATTGGTTGGATTATCTTTGTTTGGCTGTTGGCCTGATAGTGCTTGCATGCTCACATGCACGCACGCACGCATACACACACTCAGAGAGAGAGAGAGCGCGCTTTGTCAGCCCGGAATTAAGCCTGAAAGATGATATTAGATCTGAGATCTCATTCGGCCGGGGCTGAAAGCTTTGCCCAGTGTGTGATCATTAGTTTAGATTTAACAGAATTCTCGCCACCCTCATTGTCTTCCGTGTTTGATTGATGGCATTCGGCCGTTCGCAAAACGCCTATGCAACAATATGTAAAACCTCATTGTCGCAGCCGTTATCCATTCTCCTCCGTGCTGCCTCTACATCAGCGGAGGCCGGCGAAGAGCCTAATACGGTTAAGAAGAGCCTTCCATTCCGCAGCCCGCGGTTGATGCATGCGTAACACGGCTCGCCACGCCGGTGCCTCCGTCGCCTGACTGTCATATCCAGTTGGTAGGAGCATTTGTGCCCCCGTTTATGGGAGGCTGGTCAATATTTAGCGCCGAACACACACACGTGTGTGTGATGGTTAGTTTTGGTATTCGTCGGTGGATAAAAGCACCTGGTTGATTTAACATATTTTAGATGCTAGCATGTTGTTGTTATTGTTGTCCGTTGGTGACATGTGGTCTCCGCGTGCGTCATTCCGGACGATGGCTACGATGAGCGCCGTCGTACCAGAATCGAAAAAATGTACATCGTCCATTATGGTTGGCGGTGGTACTATGTCGGATCTTTCGGTTTTTCCAGGAGAGTCGTCATCATGCGGAGTCTTGGCGGCGTCCTACGAGCTGCTACTGCAGCAGTTTAGTGCCGATGATGAATGAAATGAGTGTCCGTGCGCGTGTGAAATGATGGAAACCAAATACGGTTTTGATATATGTCGTACTGCGCGTAACATCTGTCGTGAGGCGCCTATATTACGCCTTCGGTTATACGCAGGTTGAGGCGGTATTCACCTGACTGTAAACTCTGTTGATCTGTTTCCCCTTGAACAGCGATTCTTTGGAAGTTTTCAATTGGCCCCTTCGTGACCTAACTGGTAGCACGGTTGGCCACAAATCTATGCCCCTGGGTTCAAACCCCAGCCGAGCTAGGTCAGAAGAGTGTTTCAGCTTTCTATATTGGCTTTGGAAGTCCCCCCTCCCCATTTAGCCTACGATGTTCACAAAAGTGGCTATAAAACAAGAACATTAAAAAATAATTATATTAATCCGAAACATACTATTCCTTATTAAAACTATAAATAGAATATGTTCTAGTCGTTTTATATTTTAATTTTATCAAAACTAATATTCGGTTCTGTTCATTTTCACGTGACTAGTCCCACCGGTCAGATTTGTGGACTGAGGTCATCAACAGGTGTGTGTTTTGATATAGTTTTACTTGGTTGTGTGTATGTAACATCACCACTCACTGCCAGCATCCCGGTATATTCTGTTGTGTAATTAATTAGCCACATGGTCGTCAACTGAAAGTGATCCATATTAATAAAAACTTGTGCCATTTTACCCACAAAAACACTTAGTAATGTATCTATAACCTATAAGATATAAGTGTTCGAGTGACTGATAAAGCCATTGTTATTAGAATCATCTGGAAAGGGTAGAGGCCAGAAGATTTGCTTTAAGGGTTGTTAGCGTCGTTTACAGGCCAGTAATTCTATGCCAATATTGAATGAAATGCACTTCAATTTTACATTAGTCACATGTTTTATGGGCATACGTGCCGGTGATAGTTTTTGGGGATGCACTTTTGATGCATAATGCTTACCGCACCTGTTATGACACCTGCTCAGCCTAGCGCCAGCCACACACTTCTAATATTTTACCATCATTCATAGTCATACTGTAGTTGGATTTAGAAGAACATATGTTGCATATACCTGTGTGCATTGTTTGAAACATATTAGTTTACTGTCAACAGTTATATTTAATCTCATTTTCAAGGCTTACTCGGTCACTTCATCTCACAGAGTAAGTTTCATATGTCGACCTCCATTGTTGACACCTGCAAGTTTTTTAATATTTAGATGTTCCCATACCTGGTATACTAAAATTAATTCGTAGTGCTCTAAATTGTTGCTGGTTTTTGAACAGATGGGTAGTGTATCCTCATTAAGTGTATGTACAACAAGACTCCCCAAACACATGTGCGCTTATCTAGGCACCTGTGTAAATGAATAGCTACAGTAAAATTTGATTGTCTGTATCTGTTGTAATTGGTTTATCTTGGATGCATTTTGCGCCTTTGTATTCATGAGGGTTGAGGCTAAAGTTCGCGTTACTACTACTTTTACCTGCGCATGAGGTTTTCTCCGGCTCATACCTGTATTTGTGGGATGAATTTTTTCCTTGTGGGTCACCACTCAACCATATGTCCCAAATGTGACCAACGTCGAGGCTAATGAACTCAACTCAGCTAGTGAAATATTCATACTTGACACTGTTTGAAAGTATGTCTGTTTCAAAGTTGTGTTTTTTTTAATGATTACTCTGAATTGTCGATGTCACTCACACTTGGTTCTTGTCAGAATTACGCCAAAATATTACCGCTTTGGTAGAAATTGTTTTAACTCCCACTGAAATATTTTCCACTTGGTACTTGTATGAATATTGTTTAGGCCTGCTACAAGAATGCATTGGTTAGAGAACTGTACTGCAAACCTCTAACTCAGATTTTAAATCAGATCAAGTTACCCTACCTGTATAATTATGCATTATAGTATAGTATAGTAGCCTCTTCGCCACACATATCCAGAGTGTGACCAGTGCCGAGGCTAAAAATTGTCAGTGTGCGAGCACTTTTGAAAGTACTCAATACTTGTTACTTGAGCTCCTATTGAGATAACAAAATATTTAACGGTACTGGAAGCTTTTTCCGGTGTTTTCAGTATGAAGCAATTTACAATGATTTGTCTTAATACATTTTCCGGTCTTGCTATCAAGGAGATCCAGTAAATTGAAAGGACCAGATCTAAGGGTCTCCTGAGATAGGGGTGGGGTGAGTTATGTAGATAAGTTTACTCTACTCAGCATTGTATTATTAGTGTAAAAACTATGTTTAAAACAATGGATCACAAAGATTAATGATAAATTAATGATACAGTTGCAATATTTTTGAAATTAAGTAACGTGAAGATTACAAAAAAAGTTATTGAAGTATCTACCCCATAGCACCCCCCACACACACACACAATTTTTGGAATGGATTGCTTGATCAGGTTAGAAGTGCAAAACCTATGGAACATTTTAAATCTGTTCTAAATATCACCTGATCTAGGTTACTTGAGGAAGTGTGTGTGTATGTGTGTGTGTGTGTTTTAAATATATTGTATGTATTTGGGTTTATTGTACATTATCCATGAGATGGATCTTGATAGTGAAGATGTTTTAATTAACCTAGTTTATTATGATCAGATGATGAAGATTACTACAGATTACTACAGTAAAGTAGCTCACCACACATTGAACAAGACCTTCACTTACCTGCAGGTGCCACTAGATGCTGGTCGGATGCACTAACCGGTGCTGAACTTTTACACGTGCACCATAACACAGAAGAGTTATATATTTCAAACAAAAGAATTCTTCTGTGCTCCAGTTTTCAATCAAATAATGTACACAGGCAAATCATATAAAATACTGGTGAATCACAAAAGGGATAACGGACGGTAACAGAATATAATGTTGCTGAGTCTGACCTCCAGGTTGGTTATCTGAACATTCGATCAACGGGCACGTATCCTTGTCCTAGAAATGGAATACAGCTAACTTGAGTGATTTCTTATAATCATTGTTATTATCATGACATCATCATCATCATGGTCATCATTATCTGTTTTGTACGGCATGATGCTGATATATGGGTCTTTTCCAGCAGGTTCCTCTAACTGAATATTCTGGCATAGTAATGAGAATCGGGACGCTTGCTGCTTAATCTGCTTTAGTAAATTTATACAAGTTGTGCTTAAAACTTTACTGACATGTTGATACTTTGGACGACTTACCATTTATTATTGCTGGCTCATGTCTCTTCTTATAATTTGGCCATAATTTGGCTTTCACATTTAGAAATGAACATACCAGTTAATGTTTAATGATTTCTAGATCTGTAGGAAAACTCATTAGTCCCAAGTGTGATTATAGTTTCCCCTGAACACTCGTTGAACCACTGCGTGCCTTATGTTCCCACTACCGATGAACATTTCTCACTCGATTACGGATATTAAAGCCCTTACAAGTAATCGGCCTAAAGTGCTGCCTTCCCAAACTATCCCCAGCCTCGGTACAAAGATCTTAATCTCCCTCCTTCACTGGGAACTGTTGGTTGTACCGTTGAAATATTAGCGATGTGATTATTGGATTACGTTTGTTGCAGAAAACCTGTTCTAATTAAGTTGACGTTAATCTATTTTTGCATTTATATAATAAATATTTAGATGTGAAATAGCAAAATGAACTAAATTATCGATCCCGAACCACTGTCCATTTATCTTGATACAAATCCAGCACCAACATTAAATATTGTTGATAATTACGATATTAATAATAAAAAAACGATATTGATTTTGTCCTTTCTCTCTCACTCTTTTAGGTTTTCATCTGAGTGGGACTGTCACAGAACCTGCAAATCCACTACTTTCAGTACCGGAGCAGGTTTATAAAGTATCAATCAGTTTTGATAGGTAGGTGTTAACTGTTTGTATTAATTTTGTCCTAATTATGTTAAGACAATGTTTCTACTCTATAAATTAGCAATTACAGTGCAGTTGAACTTTGGTGTTCAAACAGGTGTATTATTCCTTAGGTAGAATTCGAATTAAGCAATGACTTAATATCTAATTGCAGTATTTGATATCAATTATGGCATAATCCATTGTAATGGATAACTGTGCATTGTCAAGTACAATCTGTGCCATTTCATTTACGCATTAAAATAATTATCTTATTCCTAAAAGCCTGCCAGTATAATGAAATTTATATAAGTAAACAAACTTGAAGATGTTTGGTCAGAGCTAACAACAAGATTTATTACTTACATTTGCATACACACGCGCGCGCATACACAGACACGCACACATATATGTACACATACACATGCATTTATGCTCCTTTTTCACATTACTGCATAGGTAAATGTATATTAGTTAGTGTATCCATTTAGAATAGACATTTGACACTGTGTCTCATACATTATATACATCTGTTCATCCATCTGTCCCCCGATTTGTGCATCCAAGAACTCGTATATCAACTGAACAGGCCAATAAATGTATATCTATATACCTGTACGTGTGTGTGTGTGTGTGTGTGTGTGTGTGTTTGTGTGTGTTACTTGATACGGTCCGTTGCCAATTTGTTTTCCAGTTAACCATCTCGTTGGACAGTACATGGAGATAAATCTATGTTCCTGTACTAAACACACTGTACAATATTGATATGATCTAGTATGACATGCTAAATGTAAACAGAAAGCATCAAACACAACAAGAGATAACGCGGTATAACTCCTCCCCACCGAGAGTTCATTTCGATCTCGCCTCATTTATAATGGTTTAATGTTTTCCATGTTCTCAGCCGACTATTCACCCAGGTCATATTTATTCTCAGAATTAATGTAGTGTGTGTGTGTGTGTGTGTGTGTGTTGCCCAGAATTTCGTCATTAAAGTCTATTGACTCTGTTTCTTTATGCCCAATGTTTTATGTTTTTTTTAAAATAATTATTTCCCCTCAATTTGAAAGCAGCCACGCAGTGTTTACACGTGGACCGACTCCCTTCTTTATGTTTCGGTTTAGTAATACTGTTATCGGGTAAAGAGATTTTCCAGCCATTTCATCGGCGCGTATTGTTTCACGAGAGCCTGAACTTGGAGATTGACGGTGTGGTGAGCCGGCCACGGAGTGCGAGCACCCGGTAACCGGGCTCGTCGGACGTCGACGCCGCAATCAGTGTGTGGTAAACGTGTACACCCCATGGCTGGTTGTGTTTTGGTTGCATGCCATCCAGAAGGCGGGATGTTGTATTTAAAACAATTAGCAGCTTGTTGTTGCTGCTGCTGCTGTTGCTGCTGCCGCTTTCATTTCTCTTCACGTGCCGATGTAGTCAGGGCATCATCCATCGATGGTCTGTGGCACCAGTACCCTCCTCCGTGATCTGGCGAACTCCTTGTAACGAGGTAAAGCCTACCAAAATGCTGGGTGGGCTTCGTACACAGCGCCGACAACGATGTGTGTGTGTGTGTGCGTGCGCGCGTGTGTGCGTGCGTGTGTGTTTATATCTGTGCATGTCGGGGCAAAACATGCACCCAGTCTCACCCGGCGCTCAACAAGTGTACTGCCGCCACCATCACCGCGATGATGTGGTCGCCGGCGTGGATGAATCTGATTTAATGCTCCTCTGGGGAAAGATATGTAGATTACTGCTATTAATAATGGATTGCTGGATGAGTTTAATATTATTACAAAAATGGGTGGCAGTTCTGGTCGCAGTTCTCTCTCTCTCTTTCTCTCTCCATATCTCCTCCACCACCCTCTCTCTCTCTCTCTCTGTGATCACTGCATTAATGTGTCATTATTAATCTTGCCGCCAAAATTCTGTCCCCCCACATATTTGAATAATGAGGTATAGACGTTAATTGATTCACTTAATCGAAATGTGGAGGGTCCGTGTTCGCTGATTACGTTAATCAGAGATAACAAACCCAGCTAGGAAGCTAAGGTAACAATCGGTGTTAAACCTAATTTGTTGTGGTTCAGAAACGGTCTCCGTTGTATATATATATATGGCGAAGTGAGTCGGTTCCGTGTTGGGCAAAGATTCTTGCTGTTGGGTAAGGAGTTTGTGTAATGGATCAGGATTGGTTTTATAATAAAAACGAAACCAAAATTCGCCTAATCTCATTACACGCAGTCGTGCCCTTTGTGTAGATTTAAACGATCGGGTTTAGTTCATAAATGGGTGGAGGGGGGAGGCGCGGAGTTGCCGATGGTCGAGGTTTGCCGGAGATGGCAAACATCAGCTCGCTCTGCTTTTTTAAGGCGATAATTTGTTGCTCGTTCCCGGAATACAAATAGTAGCTAGAGCTAGAGCTAGTTAATCATCTGTGTCACAGCTGGGTACATTGTATTGTGTAACCGTAAAAACATTTAGAAAGAAAATCGAGTTAAGCTAAGCAAGCATTACTTCCTATATAGTGGTAACATAAAAGGGTCATTGAGTGGGATGCGTATGCATTTGTATTGATTTGATGATCGATCACGTTTCAGCCCGATATCGTGTTGTGTACTAATTCCATTGTACCCGTTTCAGGTGTAAGATAACGGCAGTGAAATGCGGCTGCGGGAATCGAGATATTTTTTGGTGCCAGCACGTCGTGGCATTGTCGCTGTACAGAATCCGGATGCCATCTCGTGTCCAGCTCAGGTTACCCATATCAGGTAATTGTATTGCTAGCCATGTTGTAATGCCATATAAGTAGGATACTGTGGATTTGATCCCGTTGAGCTGTCCAGATGTTGTAATCATGATTTATAAGTCTCTGTACCGGTGCCTTTTCGGCTCCTTCCCACCTCTCCCCCTCTCACTCTCTCTCTAGCTCTCTCTCTCTCTCTCATGCACACACACACACACACACACACACACACACACACACACACACACACACACTGCTTTTAACTAGAAGAATTTTTTTTAAATTCCGATACTTATAGAGCATTTCACAATTCATGCGTTAGATGACTACATCTGTTGCTAAAAGTATGTGTGTGAGTGGCAGATAAGTTATTCCCCTATTGTGAATCCTGATTAGTAAACTATCCAAATTGGATGGTACATCATCAGGCTAGAGATCGTTTTGTGTCGTATAATTACCCCCGGTGAGAAGACGTGCATTGATGTAATATCACATTTCTGTTGACCAAATCTGTCTGGATTGGCTCACACGCGTTCACCATCTCGCCGTCCTTGTCTTTGTCCAAGATTTTCCCTCCTCGTGAACAGGTTACAGCTGAGGTAGGCGTGCCCGATATTATCCATAATATAATCTCGGCTTAACAGCATCTAACGGGAACCAGAGAAGAATATTCGCGGAAACAAAGAACGGAAATATTGATCAAAGCGTCGTGTGTGTGGGTAAACAAGGCAATATTTTACAATTAAACATATTTAGAGCGTAAGCTAATAAATCGCTAAGACACGTTCGTATATGAAGTTCGGCCCGCTTTGTTTGGCCATCGCCATGGCGACGTCCTTTTGTTATGGTTGCAGACATCAGATTGTCATCATGTGAAATTTGTTTAACCATAAAACCCGGCCAATAGATTTTTATTGCCCTTTCGCGGAGCGGCTTCCTGGGCTGTGCTGTTGAATATTTCAACATCATTTACGCCGGGGACGAAACGCTGGAAAATTCTATTTGTATCCAGCGCTTAACAAAAACCAACACGGCCCGCCGCCTCGGTTAAGATAACCATTGCCAAACAGGTGTCTTGACAGTACTTCTTGTTATGTTGACAATTGTTGCCAGTCACTTACTGACTGGACGAATAGAGAGACAGGTATTTATATCCTAGCAGTGACTGCAAAACGTCTTTGATAAATGATATCAGTAAGGGGTTTATGCGTCTAGCATATTGTGTGTGTGTGTGTGTGTGTGTGTGTGTGTGTGTGTGTGTATAGCGTGCTTGCGTGCGTGCGCGTGTCATTTGTTCATTTATAAAATTGCTGTGAAGATGAATTGTTTGATAATAGCCAGTGTCGGTTCCTGCTATGTAGTCACCGAAGTTGCTCGATATTGATTATCAGATCTTGAACAGTTACATCCTTAAGGCATTTGTGGAGGTCACTGATCAAGTAATCAGTTATAGATCAGACTCTAGTTAAAAAATAGTTTTGGCAAGGATCACGTTTTTCTTGAATTATTGATGGAAATGGGGAGAAATGGCTGTTTTGTTTGGCTCACTGTCATCATGTTGGAATTTTTGTGGCAGGATGCAAAACAATTATTTGTGGTTTTAGCCAATTGATTTGCTGGTTTACATCCTGTGTCGTGTGATGCCTTTTTTGTTGGTTTTCATCAGCTGTTGATGCAGTGCAGATTTAGATACGATTTCTTAATGCGTCTTGTGGGAAGGTTCTGCGTATTCATTAGCACATCTACCTGTATTAATTAGCCGCAATTGGTTTAATTGTAGCTTGTCTATGTTCCAGTTAATAAGCAGCAAAAACATATTAATAATTGTATGGAAGGGATATTAATAATTTATCTCTCTCCCTCTCTCTCTCTCTCTTTCTCTCTGTGTGTGTGTGTGTGTGTGTGTGTGTAAAGAGGATCTAATGCGGGTCTTTATGGCGAAATGACAGGAAGTGAATCCAGCGTTACGATGCCCTGTCATTGTGTATGTATTATGTATACAGTGGTCCTGTAATGCATCCGTTCTGTGTTAGGCAAATTTCATGTCCGATCGATGATATTTCTTTGTCGTTTTAATCGTAGACCATTTCCCGTTCTGGGATGTCATACTAATGATGGTACTGAAAAACTGATTGTTAGCGATGTCTTCACGTATTTGATCACAAGATGAACTAATGTTTGGTGCCGACGTTGTGTGGTAACTCGTTGACAAAGGGCATTCAGCGTTTGACTTGTGACAACCTCTGAAAATACGATAAAAATAAGACAGCGGCGTTGGTTGACGAGAGGATGTAGCACTGGTCCACTGTTTGCCCATTCCTTTTTATTGGATTAGAAAATGAATGACCAGCTTGCAACGAACTGCCTTTTGTAATACTTTGTTGATATGTACAGTTCTAGCATTTATTTGGACGCAGTCTCATTTCTATCCAAAGATTACAGCTCTTCATATACAATAATAATAATAATAATAATAATAATGTATATTTAATAAAGCGCCCTTACTAGCAGGAGCCATTCAAAGGTGCTGTACAAATAATATGTAATATAATAATGCCCCAAATAATGTCTGCAAAAACCCTGTAATGATTTAAAAGATATACTTGTCATTTAATTAATTGTTTTGGATTTAAAAACAACATTAAGCTATTAATATATGGATTACATAATTAAAAGTTCTCATTTAACATGTTGATTTATTTCAAGTAATAAATTGAATTTAATTTTTAGATGTTCTGTGATATTAACATTGATTGGCATATTTTCTTGTAACGTTTGTAATTTTATTTAAATTTACCATAGAAAATGATGACTACTGGTATGAAATAACTGTCTCGGATTTATTAGCATTATTTCTGGTACAGAGCAAATCAGACTATAATGTACTTTGACAGTTTTAATTTACCATGTTATATATGTCACTGTAATTAATTTTTTATTTGTTCTCCGTATTGCAGAAACTTTATACCAGATGAATCGCGAACAGTTACAGAAATTTATCCAGTATTTGATATCCGAACATCATACAGATGTGTTGCCAACCGCACAGAAATTAGCTGATGAGATTTTAGAGTCAGACTCTGAAATCAACAAGCTACCAGGTAAGATTAATGGAAAGCCTGCTGTATAGCTCGGCTTGTATACATGGCCCTGATATTTTGTTAGGATATTCCTCGCATGCAGAATTAATTTTGATGAAAACTTGCGTGTTGTAACCTGAACAGCTCTTTGGAGTAAGAAAAAAGTATTCACAATGTGTTCCGGTGCGATGTGGTATCTACTTGTGTTTAAGTGGTCAGAGTAAGGAAATGCTGTTCTGGATTTTTTGCTTGTTTTTAAACTGGATGGTAACAGGAACACTGTGGGCACAATTATATGCTAATGGAGGAAGCAGGGTAGTAAAAGACTTCATAATATAGATATGTCATTTTACCATCACCAATTGTTTCCAGTGTGCCTTGTTATATTATGATTATTATTATCACAGCTCATAAATAATAATAATAATTAATATGCCATATCCTGGCAACAGATGTAGCTCAGGATCTGCGCGTTTATACAAATGTTGACATTCCTGTATCCATGACTCGGACAGATAGATGTACAGATGTGGACAGATGGGTTCACATACAAAGAGACATACATGTAGACGGAGAAATATACAGATAAATAGACAGGCAGACGGAAGCACACGTGGGCACACACACACATGCACAGCGAAGGAGAGAGTCATGCATGCATTCACGCTCGTCCACGCACACCAATGCATGGATAATATTAGCTGGTGTATACCATACCTATTACCCAGTGTTTATGGTAACCATGTTTATATCCACTTGGCTTACTTTTGATGAAGTCTAATTGATTTCTTCCTCCTTACTGGCTGATGGCTGGCCCGACTGCTGAACGTTTAATGTTCTGCTTCATTATTCATTATTTGTTAGTTTAATGCATGTTGATGTACCGATCTGACCTTCCGTAATTGGGTTCTATTGATATAGGTTTATTGTTATTTAGTAGACAGTCCCGCTATTATCCACTTCATAAATCTATTGCCTGAAACTTGCTTACTTCAACTCTCCCATCCAGCGTTTATTGGCGCTGTGCAATTAACGCGTGTCTTATATATATTATGTGTGTGTGTGTATATATATATATATATATATATATATATATATATAAGAGAGAGAGAGAACACAGAGCTGTTCTAATGATGTTTGAGCGGGTTATGACACCGGATGATCTTATTAGATGTTATAAAATAGACCGGCTTCGTTATGGATAATCTATACGGCCGCTTATTTGTTGGCGATCTTGGCGATGTTTATTTTTAATGTTATGGCGAATTGGAGATTGCTTGTTTCGTGTCCTACTGACTGATACAAGTGTGTGTGTGTGTGCGCGCGCGCGCGCGTGTGTGTGTGTTAGGGAAATGGTGAGAGACACAGGCAAGTCACAAGTAAACTCACAGTTGACTTTTTCCTGTCTAACTTCTCTCCGTTCATTTACGTCTATACAAATGTTTCCACCTGTAGGATGTAAACAGTTTGTGGGAAAGTTCAATAGAAACCGTTTCAACGATTTAGTAGAGGTTAACTTGGTGTCCATTATTAACGTTTACTAGTTACTGTACTTCGACGCTATTTACGCCAAAGTATCGACAACTTTATCATTATAGTTTGAGCATAGACTCTGTGTACTCTGTGTACTCTATGCACCCTAGATGGTACGTTTTACTACTGATGTAAGTGGTTACTTTGCTGGAGACAATTCTACTAGTATATGTAATCGTCGTGGTGGTGTGCCAGAGAGAGAGGGAGAAAGAGAGAGAGAGACTGTGATTACACACACACACAAACGCCAGATGTCTTGTGTGGGCTCTTTAGGCGGAAGCTGGCTGGAGGTCAGGCAAGTACAACAGGTTGTCCTTACCTCAGCCTAGGTCACCGGCGTCTGCTGTGGTCCTGCGGTTGAAGAGAGTCAGCGACGACCGGGTGATGGAGGACATGTTGAAGTCGGTGAAGATACCTGGTCTCTAAGCTGTTCTCCTCTGTCTCGGCAGTGTGTTCGGTCTATCTGAGCGCCTCCTCCCATCATATGTACATTCTCAACGAGATAGCTGTACGGTGACGATAGTACTGTCCGAGGTGAACAATGGCTGAGGGTTCTGGGTGTCCATGTCGTGGAATGTGTGACCGCGGCTGAAGATGACTAAACCAGGTGCCGATGATTAATTGTGTCCATGAATTTAAAAGATATTTGATGGAGCTAGCTAATAATACAGTATGGTACTGTGGCAGGCCTCAGAATGTGGTAAGGATTTGGGAGGACGTAACCTCTTCGAGTATGACATAATGGCAGGCCTCAACTAGTGACTTGATATAAAGATGGGTCTAAAATATTGACGTGACATAAATAGCAGGTTGCAACTTGTGACATTATTTAGCGGCGAACTGAACTAGTGACACGACAGAATGGCAGGCCCCATCTAGTGACATAACATAAATAGCAGGCATCTGATCAATTCTTACCATGATGTAATGGGAGGCCCCCAACTGGTGACATGATATAATTGGAGGCCTCAACTAGTAACACGATTTAAGTAGCAGGCCTCAACTAACGTGATATAACCGCAGGCCTCAGTTAGTGACATGACACAAACAGCAAGGCTGAAATACCGATATGATATAATGGCAGGCCTTAACTAGTGATTGGATATACATATCAGGCCTCAACTACCGACATGGCATAATGGCAGTCCTGATACTAGTCGCACAACGTCATACCACGAGGAGGCCTCATAGTATGATGCAATATGAGGCAGCACATATTACAATTCAGTTCTTATAATGTGTATTAGCCATCTTTAAAATAAATGCATTAACCCCGGTAGATATAACATAACATGGTATTGTTGACAGAAGTATTGTTGATGTAGGTATTGTTTAATGGTGTACTGAAGTATTCTAACCTGGATGGTGCTGTTGGTCGTAATTTAATTAAAGCTGGTGATTGGAGATTCCCAGCTGTTTAACTTCAGTAGTGACAGGTCGTCCGTTGTTAGCTTACACCAGCAGGTACGAAGACACCACTTCGGGTCGAGGCTACCGGCGAATAATGAATGCTCCCCGAGGCTCTGTTAACGGAGGGAGTGGTCTTCGGTAACAAGCCGCGGCGTCCTTCCCTTCTACCCCCCCCCCCCCCTTCATCCTATTGGGCTAGGCTTCTCCGTGATGAGAGAGAGAGAGACCAGTCTCCCGTCAGTCGGTACACGGTACAAATAGGACATGACCGCGGAAGTAGTCCAGTGTTGACGAGCTTACTGTGTCATGGCCTGAAGATTGCTGCCAGCAGCCGAACACGTGCCATTAGGACATAATGGGTGAACATATACACCTGATGACAATACCGAGTATCAGATGGATAATGACATCTCCATATCAATAGCGGACATTTGTTTCTGGAGATGGCGGTGGCCGGCTTCATAAATCATAGTTGGCGACGAAGCGTCGTCGTACGTTACCTGCCCCCCGTCACCTTCCATAACGACAGCCTGCTGCAAATTGTACTCGCTCGACTGGGCCAGCCCATCTCCATATCGCCAATCAGCGGCGATCGGATGTATTTTATATCGTTATTCATCGTGATATCAAAATTATGACTTCCCGGTCATGTTGGTCCTGGCCGAAATCATTCTGCCCCCGGCCGCTGAATGGACACATCTGCAGCGGACGGACCTGTACCCAGATGATTGGTGATTTCGAAGCACACCGAATGACACCGACGTCCATCGCATTATTACCTCATCACGTTATTATTGCCCACCAGTGCATATGGCGGCACTTCTGCGATGTGTAAAATAAATATCTACTCATCATTGTTAATATTAATGATGATGAACATTAGGACAGCAATGAATATTTAGGTTAATGCCCATTGTTTCTCCCCTTTTATATTCCCCCCCGGCATTTTTTTAATGGCGACGTTTGTTCTTTTCTAATCCAACTACGGTTCTGCTTGGAATTCTTTACACAACTTGTTATTAGTTTGGGCATGAATATATCCATGCCAGCCATAACCAGCCATCCCTCAGTGTGTGTGTGTGTCTGTGTGTCTGTGTGTCTGTGTGTGTGTTGATCTTTGTTCTGAATTAGCTGTTCCCATTAGTGTAAGACATTTAGTAAGACAATTAGGGCTAATTGGCTATTTCTGATCTGATGTCATATTGTGGACAGTGCGTGCGTGCGTGCGTGCGTGCGTGCGTGCGTGCGTGCGTGCGTGCATTTGCATGCTGACATCTTCATTAACATCACTCCTGCAAATTTAACTAGAATGTATTCAGCTGAAGTCACTACCCTACCATTTCTGCACTAATATTATACACAAAATAGACCATCTTTTTGTTATGATAATGTTAGCAGAGTATGGATCCTAGCTCAGTTGATACCATTAGATGTTACAAAATGGATGAGCTTTATTATGATATTGATTTATGTCACTTATTTATTAGTGTCATTTCTGTTGTTATGATGTCAAGTGTGCTGTTTTCTGTTGAAATGAATGAAGTGGGAAAAACATCACCAGACAATGTAGCGACTGTTATTTAGAGCTGGACGAGGCATAAACTGTCTGCGTGTGTGCTCGTGAGCTTTTGTTCCTGTATGACTGCGTACGTGTGTGTGTGTGTTTCAATTGTGCATGCATTATGATTATCTGATGTTTAATACATACACCACCTATTTTGTTTCCAGGTTTTTTTTTGCTTATGAAAAAGCAGTCAACCATAGGTCACTGTTTATTAAATCAGCTCAAGAAGTTTTTAGTTTGTTATTTTCATATTTGTATTCGCCCCGGCAATCCATGAACACATCACTAATTCTGTAAATAATTCATTTCCCAAAACTTGTATGAAACAACGTCTGTTTATACATCCAGGTGCTCCTGACCCGACTGCTGGTGCCTCTATAGAAGATGACAACAGCTGGCACTTGGATGAAGAGCAGGTGTGTGAACAAGTTAAAAGTTACCTGGCCAAAGGTAACTTCACCAGCTCCTCAGACCACCTTGCTTCCATGTTTGCTAAGGTGAGTCTATCCTATTGGAAAACCTTCAGTCAAATCAGTTTTACTTCTGATGCTTTCCTGGTTTCATTTAAAACGTGAACAGTAGTGGTTGTTTTTTTTGAGTCATTCGTTCAATTTGCTGTGATGTGAAAATTAAGATTAAAGTAATCAAACTTAGCAGTGCATCATTGTTTATAAAAAGGTCAACATGGGTTTTGTTAATGTTATTATAATCAGCAATGATGTTGTTTGTTATTAGCATAGATATTATAATACTAATCATAATCATAAGAGTAATATAATAAATTTCATAAGGCACACTAGTAGGAGCCATTCTGAAACATTGTACAGTGAGGTTGTACAACAATATAGAGTGCACATTTAAACATTAATTAAGTTATAGATCAAAATTGGAAGTGGTTTAAATATAAAGTTTGTTCGTTCAGCTGTCAGTTAATCTATCATGAAAACATAACAGTCAACATAAAGTTCATCATATTTCTATATTTTTGAGTGAATTAATGTGTATGTAATAATAATAAATATAATTTGCAGATCACCCACTGTATGCAAGCCATATCATATTCATATATTCATGAAGCACTGGCTAATCATCTAGTAGTAGATATGTTGTATAGCTACAGTATTTGGAAGCATAATGAGCATATGATATATTATTGGTACCAAATAGCAAACAAATTTGATTATAACTGTTCTTCATATGACAGGTCAGAGAGATGTTGAAGGTGCGTGATTCCAATGGTGCTAGAATGTTAACGCTGATTACAGAACAATTTTTAGCTGATCCACGACTTGTTGCGTGGCAAGTGCAAGGTGCTGCCATGTCAGACAAATGTAGACAGCTGTGGGATAAACTGAGTAAGCTATCTCTTTTTGTCAATTTGTAATTCGTTGATGCAGATTAGTTGCTTAATGTATTTTTTTTAAACCTGAATGCTTTTTATCTACAATGCATAGTTGTGCTCAAAGATTGCACTTATGAATGTACTGGTCTTTCCGTCTTTGGAAAACTAGTTGACGACAGGATTTGTGTTTTGTTTTCTAGGTTCGTTGTGGGTCTGTGTTGTTCTTAATCCCAGCAGCAGTGAAGCTGAGAGGGAGACTTGGCAAAAACAGCTCAAGTCCTGGGTTGAAATGGATGTTTGTCCTTTGGAAAATCCAGATCAGACTCCAAGCAACCACAATCATCACAACCACCACCATGGTAAGAAATGCACAATGCAGATAACGAATTTATTTCATCCAATACATATCATCTAAAAGCCATTTTGGATGAGAGCAGTTGTCATATAATTTGAATTCATCCGATTAAAAATGTGTTAATTTTTAATTACTGCCAGATGGAGAAAATGGTCAGCCACGTATGAGAACAATCTTCCATCGTGCTCTAGAAGCATCTCACCTCAGCTGGGATGACAGTCACTTACAATTCATCCTGAAGGGAAACAGTTCATGCTATAACAAACACAAACTGCATCACCGAACCTCTGATCCTAACCTCTTCACATCTCAGGGACTGCCAATGTGGCATGGTAAGTCAGTAACTCAGGGGGATGAGATGGTGTGATGAAATTTTACATTTTCAGAAAACGTCTAGACTGAATGTTTCAAAGCAAATAAAAAAGACATGCACTGTTGTTTTGGATAAAAGATTCTAAAACACTAACTGGCTTAATCTCCTAATAGTTCTTTCAGCCATCAGTTGATGCAGAGAAGTTATCTTGTCTTAATACAAAGTGTATTATTATATCTATTACACATAAATGCTGGAATGCCAAAATATCTTGTGTACTTGTTAACATTTTGTCTTACTATACAACTATGTGTTATTTTGAACACTTGTTCCTTTTTCATGTGAATATTGGTTTGTAGACAATTGAATTGTTGGTAGTTGATGATGTTATAACAAATTACCTTTGTGTGGTTACAGAACACATTCCTACAGCCTGTGTGCGTGTAGATGCTCTGAGATCTCATGGTTACCACGAGGGCGCACTAAGGTTAGCTGTTGCCATTGTACGCAGCATGAAGCAGAAACAGCTTGAGCACCAGCAGTATTACCAGTGGATTCGACACTCTGGTCAGTACTCCTCACCTATGCTATCATGAGCTTTATGATGTATAGCAAGCCAGTATTGACATAGTATTTATTACAAGCAAAAAACTAAATCAGTCCATGAAATGTTTATCGTTGTATCCATAAATGTTTGAACATCTTATAAATATTAATGAATATTGATGAAATTTTATAGCTATTTGTTCTAACCATGTTTTTCTTGCTGTCTCATGACAAGAATATGACAACTGTTACAGCCCCATATGGATTGAAAATCCTTTGCCAAAATTGAAAACTCACATGGATGAGCCTATAATAATAAAATCTTTCCTTACACTTACAATGTAAGTCAGCGGCTGGCTTATCACATCATTCCGTACTTAGCAAACTATAAGTTGACCATCTGGTATTGGCTCATGTATAGAATTAGAAAGGCAGTAATATTATTAATAAAAATCCTGATAAAATTGAGTTGGCCAACTCCTTCTGTTGATGATACTTGGCCTCATGGACGATTGGATGGCCATAATTGGCAAGCTGTTTCACTGAACTTGCATCGTTAATAATAATAGTGAACTTAAAATGACCCCAAAGAAGTATATGTTATGTCATGTCATGTTTGGAGAGGAGATCATTCAGCTATTGTTTAATTGTTCATTTCATCTTAAAGGAACAGTTCATCATCAGATAATATGACCTAAATATGAAATCCTAAAAAAGTCATCCAAAATTCCCCAATAAAAATCACAAACTATACGTGGTATCATAGATATAAGGAAATAATCCAAATTATTGGATAATATCAATAATATTGCAGAATTGAATACTGTAAATCATAGCCCGGGTGTATCTTGGCCAGGTCACTAATCAGTAACAATATTATTTATAGGATAAGTGGTTTAACACATTACACCAGGGACAAGATATTGTGTGTGTGTGTGTGTGTGTGTGTGTGTGTGGTTGTATAATTACCTATATAAGGCCTGATTGGAAGTGGAGCAGAAGACGGCCATGAACAAAACAAGATTTTATTCTTAGTAGTGAACCATTTGTCCATTCCAACTGGTGTTGAACTGTGTGGTGCCACATATCAGCCATGGCTACATATACCATTTGTATAATGCCACTGTTTAGACATACAGCAGAAACATCAGGATGATGTCATGCACATTTCACGTCTGATTCAGCTAAAATTTCAACAAAGATTCCTTCTCAGAATCCATTAATACTATTATATAGACACCAGTCAGTGTTCCAGGATCTTGTCGTGTTTTCTCTGATGATTCTGCTTTCTTTGATACAATCAGAATTATTTTCATCTTGTAATGTTCCTTTTGGCTTAAACTGATATGGCTGTATGTCATTCATGGTCTTCTGATGAAACTGCTTATATCAAATGATATCAGCATTTAGGAGGTTTGCAAGACATACACGAAGCTAGTAGTGTATAGTATATTTTGTTAGCAGTCCATTAGTTATCATACTATAGTATAGGTAAATGCTACAAATCAGTAACCTCATGATCGGCTTTGAGTTTCCAAGGGGTGGTCCAATAGTTCAGTGATTAGAGCACTCTACTCAAAATCTGCAGGTTGTGGGTTTGAAACCAGCTTATACCTGTGTTTGTGAGGTTTGTTTCCTCAGAGAAGTTCTACCCCTCAGCTATATGTTCGAGGTGTGATCAGTGCTGATGCTAAATAACTCAAATTAACAACAAATCTTAGGTCCCCAAGCATAGCACCATTTTGAGTTATGGCTGATGTTTTCAGTGTCAATATTTGTGATTTATGCTGTGATTATAAGAGCTGAGATATGAAAGAACATAACTAAATGTTTATTGTATTTAGAATAACATTTTTGAAGGTTTCTACCTATTCCGACTGCTGGTGACTCTTACGACATCCATCAGTGTGGAATATTATAACTATTATAATAATGTAATTACAGGTATGCCTCCAATGGACTCCGATCAGGGTACAATGGTGATGTATAACAGAGATGGCTGGGTTGGTCACCTTCTGGATCCTATTGGTTGTTTATATGATGTACTTACTGAGGCTTCTCTTGTAACACAGCCGGATAGTTCTGGATCTCCATCAAGTTCGTAGCATTATCTCTTTACAGTGTCTTCATTTATGTTTTTATGTTGTACCTTGTATAAATAAGCTTAAATTATAATATTCATATTTTGATAGTCGTCCTTTAAGACATTTGTGTATCATTGGTTTTTAATTGTACTTTGATCTTAAGCTACTCCTCCCCCTTCAATATGTTTTTAAAGTATTATATGGTACACAGATAGAGACATTTAAAAACAAATTAAATTCTTGAGTTAAATTGTATTGATTCTGTGATGTTTCTTCTATTAGGTGACTGGCTGCAGACACACGTCTTCCAGGAAAATGCAGCTTGTACAACAGGAGGCACCACATCACAAGTGCACTATCAGCACAAACTGATTCCCCACAGTAAAGATCGTAATGAGTCTTACCTCACCCTTGCCTATGAAGCTGCACTAATTGGTTTGTTTTGTCTTAGAACTCTCTCAGAAAACTTTCAGATTCAGTAACCTAATATAATCAATTTAGCATCCAGTAAACATAATGTCATTGGTTTGTTATTCTTGATATCACATTTATTTATTTTTTGGTGTCATCTATCATTGTCTGTTCTTTTTTTAATTGGTTTATTTCCTATCTTCATGTTTTTATATATATATATATATATATATATATATATATATAGTGTACACACACATATTCTGTATATAACAGGTTTAGGCCAGCAGCGTGTCATGCCACGAGGAATGTATGCCCAAGATAAAGTAGTCAAACAAGAACAGAGGCTGATTAATTGTCTGCAAGAGTTAGAACTGGATGCTACATTAGTATCTGTGTTAAGACACCAGACAGTTCTTCTGTTAGATGGTATGCTTTAACTTATTTTATAAGACAATTGCTATACAATAGTCTTCTTATGTGAAATAAACTGCACTGTGTGGTTGACTGTCCTGTGAAAATGCTGAATGGGATATGGTAATGAGTGTGTTGTTTGTGGTGAATAATATATTTGTAAAATGTTTAAAACAGTATTTCTTTGTCTGAAAGTCAACATCACTATATACACTGCACACTAACTGTTTCTTAACTTTGATTGTTACTGTGAAACCCATTTACAGGGGGATTTTATTCTCATAAAATGAAATATTTTCTAGAACAGTTATGAAACGTTTTACTACAGGGAGGATACTTTATTTATATTACAGGTGGACCTTGCAGTGGCCTAGGACTTGGCATACACACAGAGAGTGTTCCAATGCATACATTTGCCAAATATCTCTATAAAAGTCTTTTACCTTATGATGCAGAGCTGGCCTTTAGAGTTGGTCTTCGTGCAATCAGGTTTGTTGTTTGGATGTTCAAGATGGTTATTGAATCACCTGACATTTCAGTATGGCATCATTTACCTTTGTGCATTTTGTACGTGCGCTCATAAGATTGTGTGTTAGCATAGAGAAAGCTGCTTAGAAAAACATCAAAAACTGTTAGAGCATTGCATTTTTCAGACTGCCAGTTCTGGAAGCTATCGATCGTGATGATATGGATGATCCGAGTAATAATAATAATAATCAAGGTCAAGGTCCAGGAATGCGTTGGTTTACAATGAGTCACATAGAGACGCAGCAATATGAATTGGGTGCTATGATGATTAGTGCTGCCAGAGGTCGGTTTAATGATTCCATGCTACTTTAAAAAAAAATTTAAATAAAAACATCAGAGATTTGAACATAGGTCTTAAAAATAGGGTCTCAATTAAAATGACCAAACATTTACAAAGCTAATGTTCTTCTGTTGTTGTTGACCGGGAAAATGTTAGCTTCTGCACAATTAATTTTTGCATTTTAAGACTTTCTGCCATTAGTAAAGAAAGGAATGAGAGAAAAAAACATTTGCAGTTTATGTTTGAGTTATTTTAAATAGCACATGTTCTCACTAAAAGTATCCACTTGAATGTTAAGAAGCAATTTTAAGATGATTTCTATTCAGTTTCATGGTGATTGTATTTAAAATTGGCATTTACAGATGATGTGTTACGACTGCGTACAGTAATGGATGCTACAATGTGCCATATTCATGGTGCTGCCATGCTGTATAAACTTGCTCAGGAAACGCTGAAGATGGCTACACTTAGTGACAGACCTCGTCATATGCCACTCCTTAATGCCGCCTTTGAACTTGGCCTCAAAGTGAGTATCCAATATATCGCATCATTTTAACAATAAGCTCATTCTATTAGTTATTTTATTTGATGTCTCAATGAAAGACTACAGTAGAATTCCCTATTTACACCCTTCGGACTCGGATTATTTGGTCTTAATGGAGGAATGGTCTTAATGAAGAAATAGAAACCTTTTCATTTATATTTTAATTTGGAATTATTTATTGCTCATAGATAGGTGCATAGAATGTCATGTGAAATAAAATACAATGTCATACTTTTGGAAACATTTCTATACAAATTGTCGTTATCACTGGGGCTATCCTGCTGCTGCTGCATAGATGATGCAGATCAATCATCCAATAACTGATGATCCCAGTCATCACCCTGATTCTCATGAATCTACCTCGATTAACACGGGGACTTTCTCCACAGTTCATTCTGAACTTGATATTGTTGTATTCTGAATTTATTCAACCAACCAGTGGATGCTTTAAATCTGTCAGTGATAGCCTGTCTTCTACCTTTTGAGCCCTTTCCTGGATGTAGGCTCAGAAACGGGAATCCTTTTAGAATGGGCAGTTTTTCACCGAAACCATGCTGTCTATAGCTTCCAGTTCATCACTGTTCAAACATAGGCATAGACATTTCTAACTTGATGCAGTGTTGTCTTCAAAAAACATCTTTTACTCTGCCTTATGTTTGATTGTTTGCTGGATCTGACTTTTACTGGCACCAAACTGTTCAGCCAACAGTTATTAACTCGTGCTTGTTTTTTTCTTCTTCATAATCCCTGATTACATTCACTTTCTCACTTACTGAAAGTTCCTTTCCTTTGTTTTGTTAGACATTTTACCGTAGAATTAAACTTTGACGCAGTATTGTAGATGTTGTATATGATAGATTTCAGTGATTGAATGACACTGGGCCTACTAATATCAGGGGATTTTATAACAGATGCTAAATCAATCAATTCCATAAATATTAAGCAAATCATAATTTGAAAAGAACAATAAAATAATAACAGTTCATATTTCTGGTCATAAAACTGATAAATCCATTGGATATCTGTAATTATTAAATGCAGTGGAAGTTTTAATCAATGAATCAAATTTGAAAATAATAGAACCATCAAACAGTTCCTATATTCATTCATAAAACTGACAAATAAATCAGTTGGACTTCTGTGATTATTAAATATAATGGCCACATTAATCAATCAATCGAACTGGATAGGAACAATTGAAAATCATGGCAAAACGATGAGATACAACAAACATCCAGTGATTGTTGGTGCAATTTTAATGGATATTTTTTAATAAATTGGATATGTGGTCTTTGTAGAGGAATGCATTTTGTGCTCTCGGACCACAAATTGTGGTTGTAAATCAGAAAGGGGAGTGGTCAGATTATTGGATTTTTTTATTGTGTAGAGCATAGAAGAAATTTCACAATTTACAGATTCTGGTCTTGATGGTTGCCTGAGGAGAATGGTTACCAAATGTTAATTATGCTGTATTAGAAAGTAGTTTGTTGTCATTTTTATTGATAATAATTATGTGTGGCCCAAATAAACATACAGTCAGGTTCCGTTATACCGTACTCCCTTATAACATGAAATCGGATATAAGATGGTCAGACCTTGGACCCCGAATCATGGAATCCATGACAGAGCATTTTTACGGGAAATGGGATAAAATATTTTGAAATAATTTGAAAATGTTTTCACAGTTTGTAATTCACATGCATAAACATAGCCAATGGCCACAACATACCCACAAGTATATTTGTTGAGCACAAACTTAATTACACATCACCTTGGTTCAATCAGTCAAACAAACAGACCAATGACAACCCTCAATTATTGTGTGACTCCACCCACTAAATAAGTTTGATGACAGTTATTTGCACACGTGCACATATAAACGTTCATTTATTGGTTGCTATAGTTGCTACCTTCTTCTGTTAAACATGCACTATTTCTGGTGGATGAACATTAAATAATTACTGGGAACATTTATGAAATAAAGAGTTGTATGTATTCTTAAAGGATGGTACAGAACAAGGTGACTGCCAATAACCCCCCCCCCCCAAGCGTGCTCTATCTCCCTTCACAGTCCACCTATAACACAGTCGATGGGTTGTGGACCCCAACAACTGTGTTATAAAGGAGCCCAACTGTATTCATTCACTGAATCACTACATAATGTATTCACCTTTTCCAAGGTATTGTTATACATTATGCATTTCACATAATTTGAGGTTATGTTTGTATTTTACATGTTGGGGCCGGATATTGTTTTAGTGGCGATCTATAATGTTTGTATTTCTTTGCATACAGGTTATGAGAAAGACATTATCATCATCGATACCAAGTAGACAAAGACAAGAGATGGTTCACTGGCTGGTATCTTGTGCTACTGAGCTTGGATTTGATGCTCTGTTATCACTGGTACGCAACTGGAAGATGTTCTTTACACCAGTAGAAGCAACAGGTCAGTAACAAATTTATTTATCTATGAGCGGCTTAGAATCGTTTTGATATACATTGAATTATTTGTTTGCTTGTGTATAATATTATTATTACTAATGATGATGTACTTTTTATAGTACCTAAACCAGGCAGGTTTGGACAATTAATTATTTAGAATGGTGTAGTATTTTTAAATATATGAGATTTGTAACATGGGTGTTGGGATTTCATCTATATCAAACCAATGTCATGCATTATGAATTAATTAGATTGATGTCTTAGTGTGAAAAGAGTGTCAATTCACTATGTGTCATTGTTCCAGGTACAGTAGCAGTGACAATCATGTCTCAGCAGACACTACTACAGCTAGGCTTGGACTACCCACGTCAAGAGGAACTGGCCACTTGTACTCGTACGCTGGCCCTTCAGTGTGCCACCAAAGATCCACCGAACTGTGCCTACACAGCACTGACTCTGTGCGAGAAGGAGCCTCGAGCATTCGAGGCCTGTTACCAGATAATTCTCGGTGCAACAGAAAGTGTGCTGAACTCGGACAAGCTGTTCAACATTGCTCGCTACATGGAACACAGGAACTACGCGCACAGAGGCTACAAGTTGGCTTACATTGCAATGAAGAAGCTCCACATTGCCTACAACGAAGATCGCCATCCAGCTATCAACAATATTCACTGGGCCTGTGGCCTGAGCTACGCACTCGGCAAGGAAGAGCTGCAGAACATGGTGCTGCTTGTCGTCAAGAATGTTCAGTGCGCTGACGTTTTGGTTGACGTCCTGCACCGGTGCACACTAACTGCACCAAGCATCATAACAGCTAGTGGCAAGAGCCAACCAGTGAAACTGCTATCCTATGACAAGCCGCCTCTCTGTCAGCTCCTGGAGGCTGCCATAAGAGCGTACATCAACACAACACACTCTCGTCTCACGCATATCAGTCCCAGCCGCTATGGGGATTTCATTGAGTTCCTCAGCAAGGCCAGGGAGACCTTCCTTCTCGCACAAGACGGTCATATACAGTTTGCTAGGCTTATCGAAGATATGAAACTAGTTTACAAGGGTAAAAAGAAGCTAATGTTTCTTATAAAGGAACGGTTTGGTATGTGACCTAATGTGTTACGTCTAGACTGTGCTTTATCAAATGACCGCTGCTATGTTTGCCATTTTATTGTTGAATGTGCAAGCAATATTTTGAGTGATATTTATATTTACATTATGTGCTTCTCTGTTATGCTCCAAACAGACTTCACAATGCATGGGGCTGTGTCTAAATATATATATATATATATATATATATATATTGTGTGTGTGTGTTTGTGTGTGTGTGTGTGCATGTGTGATGTGTGAGAGCGCAGAAGTGTATTCAGTGTTTGTTATGGTGTTATTATGTTAGTCACTTTATTTTACTGGATGTACAGACCCTGAACCATCACTCTAACTGACAAAGTGTTATACAGAAGCCAGTGTATGATGTTCGGGTTTTGACAGACAGATGTTCACTATGTCCACACATCTACCACTATTACCTCACTTAATGCGCGTGTGCATGTGCTTTGTATAGGAATTGACTGAAGAATACCCCCCACACTTTACCATCATTCATATTCAGCTCGGAATAATCCTGGCCATCTACCTCACATCTGATGTCATTTGTTTTGTTTTTTGCTTGTTTTTTCTTTCCTTTTTTTACATTCATGAAGAAAGCCATTAACTTGTTATGCTAGTCTACATTGTGCACTCCTCGTGCGAGTCTCACTGAATGGTAAAGTAAACGCCTATAGGTAAAACCTCGTTGTTATACAACATAATTAAAACAGATTTAATTCGACTAACAAGAGAAACATGACACATTGGCTTTTTGTGGATGTTGCGTACGTGTGATGATACATTAAGCTGTGAGGAAATGATGTGCTGAAAGAGTGATTGAATTATAGAGCTGTCCATGATTTGTTTTTACCAAAATTTCTTTTCTGTCGTCCATATGATGGGCGTATAATGTTGTCTGCATGTCATGAGAGAGAAAGAAAGAGAGATACTATTACTGGTTAAGAATAGCATATGGCTAAGTTAATACTTGTAGCACTGATCTATATATCTACAGAATATAGACAAAATGTGGCTTACAGTTAACTGTTTTATTGGAGATAATGCATGGACATATTTATTCCGCCATATCAGACGTGAAGGGTTTGATTATTGGCTTTAGCATATTTTCGAAAGCCCAAAGATACAGAACATATTTATCTATCTATATCTATCCTACCATCGAGTTAGTTGCTTTCTTCCTAAGGTTTTGATACAGCATTTTCATCAGCTCATTCGTGATTCTGACATCCAATAAGTGCTAGATCGGTCATGCTGACGGTGCTTCACTGACCGAATGAGGTGATGGAGTAATAAATACTGTCCTAGCCATTTCTGTCTTAAGGTGGACCTGTTGGTGACGGAATTTATGCAAAGAAGCAGATGATTCTAAACAGTGGACATAAGAAACAGATATATATATTTTGTAATTAACTGGCTCCGTTCATTTCCTTATAGGACTGACCAATGGAAATTGAGCGGTGGATTGGTGAAACGTTCTCACTTAAAAACAGTGCACTCCTCACTTTATCTGGAGTGTGCCGTATGTCTTAGTATGGCGTCTTATTGTCTTACACGAGATAGAGTGTGTGAGAGAGAGAGAGAGAGAGAGATATCCAAAAGAAATCCACATTGTTGTTGCTACCTCACTGCTTTGACATTATTTGACTGATGGTATTTTCGTAGTCGCCATTTGGTATTCAGAGATCTTGTTGCATTGTCCAGACGACATTATAATATAATACATTTACAATGTGCCTGTGTTCCAAACTGCTTCCCATTATCAATCCACAATTCGTATCATCCGACATTTCAGACAATGCTGAGACACATTGTAACCGGTAAGGAGTCATAATCCATAGAAATGCTATATTTATTATCACTGTTGTGTGCGAAACTGTTTTGTTTTTCAAGCTCTGAATCCATTGTGCTATGGAGTATTATGTGTTTTCACCACTGTATTACTGTCCTAATTGTTATTGTGTAATTGGTTGACTTGGTGACAGCAGCGTAATTGGTGTTTAGTGTACTAGAGATCATTTGCTGTTGCATGCCAGTTATCTCTTTGTTTTGTGATTGGGTTGATCAAGGCTTACAGTTTTCTCCATTATTTAGGATATTATATATATATATATATATATATATATATATATATCCTGTAATGAGTTAAGACATGGTTTTTTTCTGTTGTTGTTTTGGTTAAGACTAAACTGTATTTGTTTTGCAAATCAGTAGTCATCACAGTTTTCCAATAGACTAGACTGGTCTAAGACAGAGACAGCTCTCCCCTCTCTCTCTCTAATAGTTCTCTTTCCAGGACACATTACTGCACCAGATGGAGACTAATAACTGATACCAAAGGTTACAGGTTGTTATCTATGCAGTATGCTGCTGATCTCACTTGGTCAGCTGGCTGTTGCAATTGCTTTAACACTGACCAATAAGCTTTATATCCCTCTATGTATACATGCATTGGTCATCACCCTTTGCATGTCTGTGTGTGTGTGTGTGTGTGTGTCTGTGTGTGAAGGCTTTTTCACATTTGATAGGGTAATTCTCCATGTATATCAAGTACTTTGCTACCAGAAGATTGGAGAACAACATAGTCTATTTTTCACCGTAAAAATGTGAAACTGTAGGCAAACTAATAAATCCAAGGGTACAATTGTGATGGCTTTAATCTACAGTTCTCCTAGAGAAATGAATTTGTGCTATATTATTATAGTGTGTGTGTGTGTGTGTGTGTGTGTGTGCGTGCATGCGTGTGTGTGTGTGAACTAAGTACAACACATAATTGGTTGTGTATTTATCATGGTAATTAGGATTGTCTTGTCCAGATTGTCTTGTTCTTCGGAAGTGTACATAACATACTTTGTGTTCACTCTGTGTGTTGTCGACTAGACACCATAGTTAATTATACAGTTCTTCTTTTGCTTGGACCTCAAAAGGTTGTGTATAAATGGCTGCCATTTCAGTTGGTTTACATTTTATGACAAGCGCCCATTTGGAGGCCAACAGTGTTTGTTGTCCATCCGATACACACAGCAGCAACATGTTTCATTTTGCTAGCTAGCATGGAGTGCAGTGGCTAGAAGTATGCTGTGTATAACACTATTAATAATGTCACCTTGTTAAAATAATACAATCATGTTTGATGTTATCTGTTAAGCATATGGATACTAGTCACTGTGAGTTCTAGCTGGAAGCAGAATGATTCTCATGAAAGATCATTGTATTATTGATTCCATATTTTTCGCAGCTAATACTGAAATAAACATTGTTTGCAGTTTTTCCAACACATCAAAATAACAGTCACGTATTCTGCTGCGAATTTGTTTGTGGCGCCACCTGACGATGGGCTAGATAATTAATCAGTATCATGAATTGCTGCAGATTGTTGCAGCACTCCAAACTGAAGCTAATCATTTCCTGGTTTAGTCATCAGTACATGTACTTCCATTATATGGTTAATGTAGTGTCACACTTACAAGTGGGTATTTTAGGTAATTAAGCTTTTAACCATGTGCAATTACCATTTGTTGACGTGGGTAAGACCTTCATTGTACATATACCCTGTGTGATTTGGCCTGGTTACTGTACGTGAACCTGTTTATGTAGTTTTCTTATTATATTGTTTGTATATAATGCCTTCCACCTCGATACACACTGCTATGGTTTACATGTTAATGTGTCAACATTGTGTGTTGTGTTGTCTTATCTAAGAAGTGTCCGATTCAATGGTTGACTGTATGGAAAATGTCTCATTCTGCTGCAGTATGTGCATACGCCTTGGAGCATTTTACTGGTTTGTGCATTCAATAATGATGTGCCTACCATCAGAGAGAAATGAAATCTAAAAACATTCTAGTCTAAAAATCTTGTATTCAATGTAATGTTGGTTTTCTTTCTGTGTGTAAACAGACACACTCTGTTCTGTACACTTCTGTGGTTTTATTTGGCTGTATCCTTGTTTATATTTTTCTGGATAGCGTCATTACCTCATATTGGGTCGACTAGTATTGTATGCATCTCCACCAAACAGAAGTTAGAATATGCAAACCATAAAGTAATATTTATTTTAAAAAACAGCTTCCTTTTTAACCAGTATAATTCTATGCATGGTTTTAGATAACCTTTTCATGCAGGCCTGGTTTGTTTTTTTCTTTTTATTTGCTGTCTTTTATCAATGAATATTTAAATTTTTCACTTACTGCTTTTGTAACTTGTTGTTGATGTAATGTGATGTTAAAGTCTCTAGTGTGTTTACTTGAAATGTGCTTTGCCTTTTGTCCATCTGTTTGTCTGTCTGTTTGTCTATCAGTCTATTATCTGGGTGATTAGTAAGTGTAACGGGCAAATACTTACGATGGGTATTTATAATATAAATAAAATATTGTCCACAGACTCTTGACTTATGACTGTGTATTTTGTATACTTGTGAATCATACACACCCGGATAGACACTCGCATACACATGGAGCAAAAACAGTGAAAATTAATTTTAATACATATGCAAACATTTAATAATATTCTGAAAATATATTCAAATACAGGGATTTGGAAATATTTTAATACTATTCAAACTTATTTGGAAAGTATTAAAATAGTATTTTTCTTGTCTCCAGCTGGCTAAGTGTATCCTGGGAGACTTCAATATAATTATTGCAACTGATTTCAAAGTTCAAGCATCTCTGGTTAGCCTAGAATGAGCATCCATGCTGAAGTTTGTCACTGGCCTAGTTGGATTCCTTAACATGGAGGGACGATTACGGATGCCTTGATATACAATTACAAGTTCAAAAATTGGACTTATTTCTTTCATTCTGTCACTAACAACTGAAGATCATTTCATCCTTAATAACTAGCTGGAGAGTTATTCCATCCTTGACAAGAATGTGTGCGCGTGTGCATGTGTTTGAAAAACAAAGTTCTAGGAGTAACTGAAGTAAGAGTTGTATCTTTAATAACTGCATCACCATTGTAATCATCGTCACTGTCAGTTGTATTTATGTGCCTTGTATCTTATCCAGGTAGATAAAATACCTCATACGTTCTGTGGGTATCGGAGATAACAGAAATTATATTGTTAATTGTCCTGAACTGGTTAATGTTTTCCTTGTATTGACCACTAACATGGTCAACAATATGATGAATTTTGGGATGGAATTGTTTACATCCCAACATCGCATGCCAATGACCAATCATCAAAACAGAGTGGATACTCACACCAATGGAGCTCCATATATCTATGGTGACGATAGGACTTGGCATTTCCAATAATGTGCATAACTCTACAATTTAAAAATTAATTAGATCTATAACACTTTCAGTGATGTCTGCTTCAAAAGTCTTCTGATTGGGATCTAGGGGTGTTTGATGAGACACGGATCACTGACCTCAGTTAGCTACCTCCAGCCATAGCCACGACCATTCTGCTCAGATACCCACAGCGAGATGGCTGTACAGGCCGTACAGCGTCTCGTCTTCATCACATTCGCCGCCTCTTATCACTGTCTCGCTGTTAATTATAAATATTTAAGGCTAGATACGGAGACAACGTCAAATCGGATCAGCCCATTCTCAGAGTTATTACCCAGTCTCCAGAATACTTATGTTATATTACTTGTGGCGCCTATGATTCTTGTCAAGGATATAATTATTTACGGGATGCGTCGATGCGAGCTGCTCCGGTTACCTTGTCATCCGGGACAACAGACAACCAGTCCTGGAAGTATATATATGCAGAGATTAGACCGAAGTGAGTATCTCACAATTCATACTATCACTTATACGAGGTGAAGATGGATCTTACAAACTCTTCGAATTGTCAGTGTCCCAAGAAGCAAACCGGGGTCATAGCCTGAGCTAGGCACCTTTGAGTTTGATTATTTTAAATAAATACAAGACCCACCTTGTAAAGCTCGTGGCTGTTCGACACCTAAAAGACCCTCTAAGAACTGTGAACACCCTCGGAATATTTCAGCTCTATCTTTCCCTGCATCCAGATTTCTTAAAATTTTATGGGGGAGAGTTTGGTTTCAGCCACTCAGTAGATTGATTAGTTTGTTTAACATCGGTAATGGTCACAGCTAGAACATATGGGTGAGGGTCTACTCCTTAGGAAAGCATTTTTTATTAACTTAGCCTTAAACAAAAAGAAACACGAAAAGCTATACGAGGTGAAGGTGTTTTCTATAAATACTAAAAATTGTCAGTGTCCTAATACGGGTACCACCCCTACCCAAATTAGATCTTGTCACGTTAAAATCTGCCATGTAGATCCATCCCTACAGTACAATAAACTGGGACGACAAACCGAGTTCGCCGTATATTGGGCTCTGCGAGGCACAGCACTGAATCCTGTGATTCAATGCTGTGTCCCAGAGAGCCCCCAAAATGCGGCTAACTCATTATGTATGCGTGTGTGCGTGTGTGTGTGTGTGCGTGCGTAATACTGAAAAAGTGTAACTCTTCTCAATTAGCCATTACTGACTTACACTGGAATGAACCTCGTGGTATAGATAATTTTCAAATCTTTTTTGTAATAATTGCTGTTCCGTTTCACAGCAACTGATAGGGACTAGCAAGGGCGAAGGCTTAGAGGCGGAACGAGAGTGGTGAATGAGCGATTGAAGGTTATTAATTAAGAATGGCTCAAACATCAATGAGGCACACAATACATACAAATATGAAGTGTCAAGCTTCCTGAAAGGGGGTCAATCTTGTTAGTCCAACGTAGGGTCTATGCCACTATCCAAGGGTAGCGGGGACTAATAAATTGTTTGGTTCTAATATAAAATTAAGACATAATATAACTTTTAAACTATTTGACATCATAAGGGATATTGCTGTACGATACTGTACCGTACGTTATAGTGAATGACAGAACTCTTGTCCTAGACACATATAGAGATAATTATTCGTGACATGTCTTGTAACATATGTTTTAATATCGTTGGCATAATATAACATATCACGGAGGCCATAAAGACAATAATTATGTGTCGATCCACACTCTAACAAAATACAAGTATATAATAATTAACAGTTTATAGTTTATCCAGTAATAAATTACTGCTGATGTCCACAATCTGGCCAGGAATTTTCTTCTTGTGGCTGTTGAGGTGATAATGGAAGCACAGTGTTGTTTAAATATAAAATAAAGCACAGAATATAAAATAAAGACAATAATAATTCGTAAGCAGAGGATCAAAGAAGAAACACAATTAATTAAGTTACCAAAAAAAAAACTGCATATAATTCCTTAATATGATATATGAAATCCATATTTATATCATAATATTAACGTAAAGTGCAACAAAAAACAGTAGTCAAGCAAATATAGAGGAGAGGGACAGAGAAATCCACCATATAAACAAGACCATGTGCTTTTATTTACTGGAAAAAAAGACAATTGGCCAATCAGGAGAGAGTATTTGAGTCACGTGACCATCATAATGCAAATTGACGTTTACCAGCCAAGATCACCAGCTCACCAAAATCTCTCTCATCCTTCAAGTATGATTCTTATATTCAGTAAATATTTATAACTATGACATTTGAAATGGTTACAGCAGTAGATTTTAGACTTATTTGAGATCAGAAAGCTATCGCAGGGCAGTGACCACCCTCAGGGTATTTCGGCTCCATCTTTCCGTACTGCTCCCCTGTGAGTGGTGGGGGAGGAAGTTCATCAACCACTCCAACATAGAGGCTGTGCTGATTAAGCGACAGCCTGGGGATTCTCCCCGAACAACAAAACCAAACGAACCTCCCCCACCACTCACAGGGGAGCAGTAGGGAAAGATGGAGCCGAAATACCCTGAGGGTAGTCACTGCCAGAGCGTTTTACGTCTCCAAGGGGTCTTTAACGTCCCCCTTTGTTTTTTAATAATTCAGTGGAGACGGCAGCGCCATTTAACGTGGTCAACCACCCACGGTGTAGTGAGCCGTGAAATTAATCTGTGGAAAAATTTCGACCTCTTGCTGGGATCGAACCCGTGATCCTTGGCACCAAGTGCCGGGTGCTTAACCGATACCAAAGAGTGTAATATATATTACACTCTTTGGTATCGGCGCGGAAGTTTTAAACTATGATACTTTTTCCCACCGCGAAGAGCTCCAAAACAGCGGAAAATCATTCTACAGGTCGGGCTAGTGTTTTAAACTACTCACTAGCCCGAAGACAAAATCCACACACCCCGGAGCTGCTTGTATCCCAACTATAAATACCAATAACAAATCTAAAGATCTTATTTTGACATCTCTGAACTCTTTGGATTTGACATTTAGCGTAATATCTCCAGATAGTAATATCGAAGTCATTGCGAGGTTCAATTATTGTTTTATAAAAAAATTATCATATCATTTCTCGGGTCTATTCCCTGAAGGATGCGTGGTATCTAAAGACCATGAGCTACATTTTAGCATAGATTTGATATGTTATTAGTTATTTCACATTATTTTCGACGTTAATAGAATCATCGTTAATATAGTTCTATTAAGATCATGAATATTATGGCGATTCGATAGCACCATGTACGATGATTTGGATGCCACGAGGTTTAGCTTCATCTAATGAAGAGAACTGCGGATATAAAGTGGTATAATCAGCAAATAAATTACACTTACCTGTAAGAATATTCGAAGTTGATCCAGCTTCTGTTGTTAAACTTCGATCAATAGAAGATAAAATATTACTAGAATTAGTTTATATTAAAAGATTTATTTAAGTTTGAAGCTACCCCCAACAAATGGATCAATGCCAATAACAACATCACTTCTGTTAATACTATCTGCATGAGAATATGTTATATTGAAACAATCAGATCGAAGTATTCTTGATTAACCCGGCTGATGTCGCCAGATTCTTCTAGGTCTTATATATCGTGTGTGCTCCAGGAACTTCCAGAACAGTTAATGTCGGCTGATTGATCACTCGGAGCAAATTCAGAATAAGCATTATGGCCAGCATCTTAATTGTTGAGCTGGTGCTTGGCCTTTGCCCTTCAGCACCACACTGATGGCATATAATGATCCGTTCATAGCGGCATCGCCTGAATGTACAGATCTCTATTTGAACTAATTGCATTTAATGATCTTATTTAGAGTCATCATCCTTGAGGTTATCCATATGGTCTACCATATTAATTAATATGTGCCATAACAGCCGTACCAGTATTTTAGTGAATGTTGCATTTCCTGGCTCTACATAGAGGTTAATTATTAATTGCTGCACACAGACGACACGTTGGCGTGCCGTGGCTGGAACGAATCGATACCGGTGGTTTACTATTTCCTTGCCACATTGGACAATAAATTGCCGCTAAAATGGTTCTGAATTTTGAAAAAATTGGCATGGCTATCTAAACTTTGTTATATTGCTTACATTTACATGCCGCCAAACGCTAAGCGATAATAGAAAATTGTTGATAATGTTTTTGCATGGTCACCAGTGGGACAAATCGTCCATGTCTGGGCGCTATAGCCCACGTATAAGTCTTGAAATAAAGATAGCATTGTGATAATATATAAGATGACATTTTTATTTAGTTATTTAATTTCAACCCCCAATATTGGGGAAATACATAGAAATAAAAACGAAAATAATAAAATGCATTGCATACATATGAATGACTAACATAAATAAATAACATAAAACTATGTATAATAATAATATTTAAATATCAGTATAAACTAAAATATTTTGGTCAATAGAACCGACATTAAATACTCGTCAGACCATGGCTTAATAAAATTAGCACAATGTATAAGTTGACTAAGTGAGTCTAAAACTCCATCACGGCACATGCTATGACACGAGACATATTTACTTAAAGCACAATCTACTGGTGATAAACCTAATTGTGTAAGCCGGTGTGTTATTGTACGTGGAATAGTTTTACTACAAGCCATGAATGCAGCTAAACCATACACACATACGTCACGTAAAGGGGAATTAACTTTAAAAAGTCGAGTATACGATGAGGTGAATGATTTTATAAGCATAATATTTAATATATATTTAACTAGTATTTAAGATATATTTAATGCCTGTAATAACTGTGTATGGTGCGAACGTTTGGGAATACAACATGCTCTTTTCATTGTACCACCTTGCGCATTTTCAAATTGTTTCATCATATTGTTATTTAAATCAACAGTGTCGAGACCATACAATAATGTTGGTTGACAAATAGTGGGAAACAAATAAGACTTAGTGTCGGACATAACACCGGGATAACACATCCCTACATTAGACAGTGAAAACGAACTCTTTCTACCTTTAGTAATGCGATTATCGACATGCTGATTGAAATTTGTTTTTGATCTAAACATAACACCCAGGATATCAATTGAGTCGGAATTGTGTATTTGGTTATTACCTAAATACAACGTAGGTTCCTTGTCACATATTTTCATAGTAGGCTGGTATTAAACACTGACCTTTTTTAAATTCCAAATTTAAAACGCCACGTTAGGCTGTATTCCGAACATGTAATAATGAGTTGTTGTAATCCTGGCACAGTAGAAGCAAAAATACTCACATCGTCAGCGTACGCAAAAGAGTTGTACAAGCGATTTACACCATCTAATTCATATAAAACGTCAGATAAAAACATAATAAATAAAAACGGCGATAATAAACTGCCTTGTCTGGTACACTAAACATAAAAGCATTGTGTACACGACCATTCCACTTAATAACTGCAGTTAAGTTACAATACCATTTGTACAAAGAACACCATAATACATTAGGGAAAAACGATTGTAACTTGTAGAACAAAACCATGGTGCCATAAAGAATCAAAACATTTTTCAGTATCTAAACTGCAAATAAACATTGGAGACCTAGACTGTTTATAATCACATAAAAGATCGGTTAACAGACCAATACCGAATGAAGTACCACAGCCCTTTCTAAACACAAACTGGTTATTGTTTAAAGTGACATCAGGCATGATAGTGGATTCAAATAATTTGGAATAGGTGGAACTTAATATAATGGGTCGGTAATATTCAGGTATATTAGGGTCGAGAGTAGCTTTCTTCAGGATCGGTATTATCACTCCAGTGTTGAAACAGGTGGGGACGCAGTTGTGCTCTAGCATTTGTGCATACAGAGATGCGAGGCAGCTACACAAGTGAGATGAGTTGCCGTTAATGAGATATTCTGATGCTACAGAGTCCATACCAGGGGACCGGTTGTGCTTTAGTTTATTAATACACTTCTCCAGTTTGTCAGAAAATATGGTAAATTTCAACTTTTGGCCGCAAAGTGTATTGTGTTTTCGGGACACCGTATCTTTTATGTGTAGTTGGTCACCAGTAAATTCACTAGATATTTTTTTGTTTTGTGTGTGCGTGCGTGCGTGTGCATATGTATGTATGTGCCTGTGTGTGTGCATACTATCACATGTTCTTTTAATGGCTATAAGAATAACTGTTATAACAATTGTTTTTGAGATTGAGACACCAAAAGGGATCTTATCAGTCTGAATGACTGGCTTTGGTTGTAGTAGTACATATGCAGTGTATAGAGCATAAGAAGAATACCTATGCATGTTGTCGCTATAGGCAGCAAGCGCTATGGATTCCTAAGTGCCTTCGAGTACGCGAAGGAAATGTCAAAGCAATTGTACAGACTGACAACAATTGATGTCAGGCGTTTGGAATAAGCTGTTGCTGCCGTAAAAGTTTGATGATGATTTTGTGCTAGCAGGAAAAGACTGGCTGTTCAACTTCATGAAGCGCCACCAAAAGTTACTGATTCATGCACCGATTGTAGATCTTTTCATTCGCCAGGTAGTTATGTCAGCACACACCGTATGCGAGTTTCCCACATTACACCTGTCGCAATTGTGAGTCAGATACGGAGTAGAACTAATCTGGATGATTAGATTCAGTAGAACGTTTATGGTTAGCACATAGTTAAACGCATTCAATTTCTCTGGAACAATATGTCTCTTGTTCGTGTTTCATTTGATTTAAAGTCCGTATTATGTACGTCCATTAAATAAAGATCTGTATTATTATTATTGTTGTTGGTATATATCATTTTATAGCTTATTTATAAAATATATAAAAATACTGGCAATCCCACATGGGACATAACGCCCAACCCAAGAGGCAAAACGTCCAAATCGGGTGCATATACACAAATAAATAGTTATTTACATGACATATAATCAACATAGTTAGTGAAATGATGTAGATATTTGATATCATATTGGATTAAATACAGACAATCTGTGAGATCATATTAGTTACCCTAGGCACTATATTTCACCCTACTCTACGCATATATGAATCTGATTGCAATTATATTAATTTATTTTGTATCACATAAGATAATCTCGCATGATATCATTCAGTTAAAGTATGAGCATTGTTTTCATTGACTAATAATACATTTTCCCCGCGTCTTTTTCTGGCGATGTTCCAGATAAGAGGGGATCAGTGGTTCATCAACACCTAAACATCCGTTAAATCCTATACCTCCATAAATATATATATAAATTAAATCTACAGCCATGAAACTAAATACACAAATATCTACACATCAAAAATATGTATATATATATATATATATATATATATATATATATATATATATATATATCCGGGCTACTCATCAGCCTGTGGGCACCAGCTAATCTTCTTTTCGTACGTGACAAATGTATCACACCCACAGTGAAGCGTGTTGTATATAGGGTACGTAAAGAAAATGGAAGAACATACAAAAAGTACCATTTGACACCACAGCTCACAGTAAACAACACGTCTGTGTGATAATATAATAAGCTATTACAATACATCACATACAAGTAACTACTTTAGCACCACAGTTTTCATTCAGAAGCAATTTGCTGTGGTTCAAAAGAAACCTATATATCAAAACATTTCGACATCACAGATACTGCCGTAGCTTCATTCTGGGATCGAATAACTGAATAAATCCTACTTATAGTAATCATATATAGAAATACAACCGACAGGGCCTGCGTCGCAAGTTGTTGGCTAACGAAAGTGAAAGGTTACGCCTTTTATAGACCCTAGGCGCACCAACCAACAAAACAGTTTGTTGAACACGTGACAAAATTATGTTGTTTACAGTACCTACATTTGGAAACAGCGAAGTGACATAGCTACAAAAAAGTAACGATGATACACAATGGATTATTACTGGACTAGAATAAAACATCGCCTCAATCCTGAGTAAATACTATGATTTACTTAAAGCTAACAGTTAATCCTCGAGGATTCGTTTACCTCGATCACTTTGTCAACGTTCATCCTTGCCTAATTTAGTGTCCCATAATCGTGAACACCGGATTTCGGGCATATCTACGATACTGCGAATGACAGGTAGAAATTATAATAGTTATACATTCAACAATTTTCCTATACGCGTGTAATCTAATTACTCACATTACGGGGGAAAGACTTTGTCCGTATCTTAACACCCAAGGAGATGCCTGCCGGAGTAACAAAAGCCTCCAGGAGTATAAATCCATCAAATAGTATTGCATGAATTAATAGAAGTTCGTTTTCACGACTACATGAAAGAACAACAACACAGATTATATATCATACATAGCTTATTAATAAATTAACTGTTTTAGCATTATTCAATTATCTTATCCGTGATTTATATATAGTGCAATTTTCACCGTAGGGTTCTCTGTTGGTCCTGTCATCATTCATGTTCACCATGTTCAACTTTTGTTAAGAAAATCGATATAAACATTGATATCAGTATCAGATAAGATATTTTAGTACTCAAAATAAAATATTAGCATATAGGGGAGAGGTTCGACCAGGCGGGGAGAATTGACCACAACATTAAAACCCTATTCTTTATTTATTACACTTAATAATTTTAGGTTGTAACATAATATATCACTGAATAATTGTTTTATGTTTACTTTGAAACAATTTGCAACAATAAAACAATACACTATCAAAAAACAATTAGCGACTGAAAGCGGGGGTGTCAAAATTCGAACTTTTGCCACTAGCCTAGGTATCAACATTTCAAAAGTCTGGAAGCAACATTCGCGTCTTTCAGTTTGTGTTAGATTTTCATGGTGTTTGATCTTCATTAGCTTTCTGTGTGGTATCCTTTCGAACAATTAATGTATGTAGAAATAAAATGTACCTTTTATGTAAGCTTACGTCTTTAAATTTAGAAATAACAAGGGAAACAAAAGTGGTCGATCTACCACTCAATTTTGTCGATTCGCTCTTTGCAGACTATAATTTCTCTGTCACTATTATAAATGGGTTGTCAGATAAAGATCATGTGACATATTTATAATTTACATAAACTGTTAGTACGATCCATTTTTCTTTTAAGTTAATGGTACGATAATTTTCTCCGCATACAGCCTTCTGAATCATGTAACGTTTTATAGCCTAATTTACATCAGACCATTGACTTAAAAGAAAACTAGATCGAGCACTCAGTGGTGTTTGATTGGGCAGCCATGACCAAACAGCTCTGACTTCCGGTAGGTGAAAAAACTACGTTGAAGGGGCTGCGCTTCGAGTTTTGAACCTACGAATACGGACATTTATTGTGATGTGTGCATTATATTTTGTGTGTGCAGACGATCTGTATTATTCCTCTCCTGTTATATGCCATGAAATATGTAAATGTCGTTTTATGCAAGTCCGTAGATCTAGTTTAGTTTGGATGAAACGCCAGAGATAGGGCGGGGTTGTCGAACAGGTTAAATATAATAACAGTTAAGCCAAAAAAAAACAAAACAACCCCGCTTTAAGAGCTATTTTAAATGTGTTCCTTATACTTACCGATGAAACGATATCCCCTATGTATTACTTCCACGCCCACGGCTTATGCAACCATCGACACAACTATAATTCACCACGTTTATAAACCTGATTTTGCAGTCTGCGTTCCTATTTCCACGACCGGAAGTTGGAACCTCTTTGCAATCAAATCGGCGGCTGTGTTCGGTCTAGTTTTCTTTTAGGTCAATGCATCAAACCCAAAGCCCAGTATTGTGGTAGATTTTTATCTGACTTCTTGTTAGTTAGCTACGCATATTTAATTTTTTTATTCTTTGTACAAATGATATAGTAATATTATGATATGCTGTAAATATGGGTCTTCATTTATTGCAAATAAATTAGTCAAATTGTGGACGAGCTGAAATGAAGATTTATCAGTTTTATGAAATGATGAAGGGGCGCCTCCGTGGTCTAGTTGGTAGTGCGTTAGACCACAAATCACTACCACCCGTATTCGAATCTCGGCATGGGCATATCTGAAGGGCGTTTAAACTTTGACTTCGCTTCATAACCTTCGGAAGTCGCTCGGCCCATTTAGCCTACCACATGCACAAAAGTGGCCGTAAAACATCATCATCATCATCATCGATGTATCATGTTAAATATTTTAAATGATGTTATAGATATATAATCAAATTGTACGTCTTTTGTAAATCCATGAATTTATAAAGTATTATACATACGTGCTGACATGTGAATCATGAAAAGAAACAAAAAGTGAATACTGAAAGATTAAGAATGATAAGAAAGAGCAAATTTTAGTTCAAAACGATGTCCACATAGCAAACAAAATTGGTCGATTATCCCCGCCATGTGTGGTCGATCCGCCCCGCACCGTGGTCGAACCAGAGAACTTAAATATAGGGAGGCGTTACTCTTGCCGCGCCATGTTGAATTTTGAACCAGTGGCGCCTCCAGCGACCGGAGGTATTTCTCAGATAAAGAAAAGCTCTCTGGTTGTCCACATGTGATCGTGTACATGTGTGCGCATGGTTGAACTGAATTGCCAATACTAGTACTATATGTTACATGATCACATACTCTTTTATTAATTAACACTTTAATTGTGCACACATGATATCGAAGGAAACGAAGCTCTGAAACTGTAAATAAATAATTAAGTGATTTCAATAATATACAATAATGTCTGTAAAAACGCTGTAATGATTTAAAAGATAATAATTATATATATACACACACAATTTCCACAAAACTTTAATGTGTACATGAATTCACTTATTATCTAAATTCTCCATATAATAAAAAATTTATGTTCCGTGTTTTGGGACACATTTATTATGGTGAAAACACTTTATAAATGTCCCACATGGTAATGATGATGAAATTATGTGCGTTTTCCAGAATTCCATGTTGGGTGATGAGAAGGGGGTGGTCCCCTATGTAAGACAGCGTTCAAGTTATGTTCCGGACGTGAGTTAGATGTAGCAGCAATGCTCCTGACTCCCCCTCCCCCCCACCCAGAAACACACACAAAAGAAGATTTCTAACATTTTTAAGATACTGTTTGTTGCCTTTCATGACTTGTACTCGTATAGTTAGTGTATTACTTTAACAATGAAATAAAGGAGTTCGTTCTGAAGTCGCTGAAATGTCCTTCGGTCTTGTTCCTTAGTCAAAAGCCGATAAAGTGAATCAACGAGTGAATTAATCGTAATGTATAAGATATTTATATTATACTGCAATCAGAGACCATACATTGAATCGACCATTTACTGAGGGAGACAATCCAATTAATAATCGTTCAAGACGAAGACATGAAAATTTTGACAAAGTTAAACGAAAACAAAATTATATTTAAAATATAGACATTTACGTATACTGTCGCGAAGAATTACACAAGAAGGCATTCATTGTGTTCGATAATAATCGCATTCGATTACAACATTTTCCTGCAGAAATGGTACGCTAATTTTAGCTGTAGGTTCTCGTGTGATATAAACAAAAAACAGGTTTGAATACTATACATGTATATCAAATTATACTTATAAACGTATACGATCTTCTATAGACAATTTCGTTGAATGGCGGAGTAACAGACTGGCCAAATCGGGACTATTTTATCTTGCACATATACATGGCTAGCAATGAACAGTCGCAATCGTCCCACCTCCAGTTATACTTCTTTTGAACAAAGATGCAATCAGCATTTTCACTTCTTCTTAACGGCTGACTTGAACGCCATCTGGAGTATCTGAGTCTATGTCCAGAAGGCTGCCAGTAGAATGTATATCTTCCGCCACCTGGAGGACGTCTCCCGGCGAGCCAGAACTCAGAATATTTTGCCGCAGCTGAAATTATATGACGATTAGAAATTACATCTAAACAGCTGAAGCCAGGGATAAATTTTTGTCTCTCGTTCTCATTAAACAGTTATGCAATGGATACAAACAATTATCAACATTCTTACGGGATAACAAATAACAAAATAAACCAAATATAATATTTATTTATTTTAATTATTTATCGGTTAATAGGAGTGCCCAATCAACTCCATTATTGTAAGGATTTTGATTCCCGATTAAGGCCAACTGTTTTGCTTATTTGTGCTAACGCTTTGGTATGAATCTGTACAAACTAATTGTAGGAAATAAGACTACGAACCGGTTTCATCAGTTTGTGCTTTATGTTCCGCATACGAATTAACTTTAATCATCTCTCCATCAGGATGGACGAGCTGACAAAACTGAAAAGCTTGGTCCCAATTCGCTACTCCGTACACGTAGCAAGTAGTCTTGTTTTTGCAGAAATCTGTTGAAATGAAAGGAGTTTGTAAGCTTCATGCTGATGCTTTTGGGGTGCTTAAAGGGGCAATATACGTGATCCTGTAATATTTTTTGGGGGGACTAACACCTCCCTCCACACACACACACGCATGCACGCACACACACACGCATGCAGATACACGCGCACACACGCATACACGTATATATATATAGTCAGCCGCCGTTTTACGACGGTTCAGTTTACCACGATCCAGACAGCCTATCCACGAAAGAGTTATCATCCAGTCGGACTTTATGGAAGCACTAACCATCATCACCACAGCCAATTTCCACACCTATCCCGGAATCATCACAGAAATCTACACGGCATCAACCCTCAGACAGCGTGGAATCCATGTTACCCTCCACTGATGTTCCAAGTGACGTTCACCTTGATGGCAACGATCGATCTGACCAAGTATCGAACGAAGCCACGTGCCTAGAAGTCATCGAACCTGCTGAACATATTCCTGGCGCATTAAACCATCTCGTCGATATATTCTTCTTTAATCAACCCAACTGAGTACACAACAACATCCAAGAACTGGTACCAGACTACCACTGTAGTTGGACATAACTTGCTTAACAACAGGCTGGTCGACATCCAACTCAGACCAGTACGTTTCTGGCCATACACACGATCCATAGCACTCTGCCTTCACTGTCAACAAACATACCATCTGGTACATAATCTGCTCGACTGCCCAGACCACCCGAAGTACCGAAGAAGACTTAAAAATCATCTCCTCCCAGAAGACTTCAAACTCCTAGTGGCGTTGATTATAAGAAAATCAACATTCCGTTCAGACATCATCACCTCACTTCTTCCGAAAGACCACTATAAACACCACCATCAACAATAAAGACACAACAGAAGTCAACATCAAGTGGCTGTGCCCAATAGGCGACAGCCAGGGGTCTCTACCCCAAATTTCAACAAATACAAGGTGGGTTAAGATAATAAAGGGATAATATATACCTGAATTTATACCAGAGCAAATAACACACACACCCACACGCACGTATGCGTGTGTGTAGTTTTACAATCAGATTAATATAGGACACCTCCATTATCTAACTGGTAGCGCGGTTGGCCACAGATCTCAACCACCTGAGTTCGAATCTCGGCGTGTCAATGTCTGAAGAGTTTTTCATCATTGATTTCGCCTGATTACCTTTGGAGGTCGTTCGGCCCATTTAGCCTACCATGTGCACACAAGTGGCGGTAAAACATCAAACATCATAAAAACAATCAGATTAATGAATTCGCTGGGGAGTACACCCCCCTCTGCAAACGTGCCTGGCTTAATACTATAATACAAAGATCAAAGCATCCAAGGGAAATCAAAGGACTGTTTTCAGTGTTGTGAATAAAGTATTACATAAAAGTCAAATTGTCCTCCCAAATAATATCAACTCAGATAAAGATATGGGCCATTGTTTTAATAACTTCTTCTGTCAAAAAATATTAAATATACATAGTGGGTTCCAGTCCAGCACCTTATCACAGGGTACGCCATTGGTAGAAGAGTCCTGCATATCCATGATGGATGCATTTGAGCCTTTTACAGAGACTGATGTCAGACAGTTGCTGAAAAAGTCATCTAATGCTTTCTGTGCAGTTGACCCTATGCCTACATGGCTTGTGAAAGATTGTCTGGATGTTCTGATAAACCCAATTACAAATATAGTTAATAAATCATTATCTCTGGGTGTTTCCCAAGATCCATGAAAGCTGCCCTTGAAAAACCATTAATAAAATACCACACTATGGACTGTAATATTCTAAACAATTACAGACCTGTTTCAAATCTTACATTTTTATCTAAAGTTATAGAAAATGCAGTTGCTTTCCATCTAAACAAATATTTAATCAATAATAACCTTAATGAATCACTACAGTCTGCCTATAAAAGTGGTCAAAGCACTGAAACAGCCTTGGTTCGAGTGAAAAATGATATTATGATGTCAATTGATCAAGGTAAGCCAGTAATACTTGTTCTTCTGGACCTGTCTGCTGCATTTGATACAATTGACCATAATGTACTTTTCTCTAGGTTAAAAGACATGTTTGGTCTGTCAGGTAGAGTACTTGAATGGTTTAGATCCTATCTGGGACAACGCTCACAGAGAGTGTCTGTTCTTGGTATTTTATCTGACATTCAGTTTTTGTTATCTGGTGTACTACAGGGTTCAGTTCTTGGTCCTCTGGTTTTCACAATGTATACCCGTCCTCTTGGGATTATTGCGCAGCGATATGGGGTTAAATATCACTTGTATGCTGATGACACACAGCTGTATATATCACTGGATCCTGACAATGAGTTAAATTTCTCCTCTTCCTTGAAGAATTTAGAACATTGTATTGCCGATATCCGGCTATGGATGACTCAAAATCTTCTAAAACTAAATGATAATAAAACAAATATTTTATATTTGGCATCACCACATTGTGTTAAATCCCTAAAGACACCAGCATTACAGATGGGTGCATCTTCGATTACCACTAATGGGTCAGTAAAAAATCTAGGGGTTATTTTTGACCAATGTATTAACATGCATGAACATGTCACATCAGTATGCCGAGCTGCCTACTACCATCTTAAGAACATCTACTGTTTAAAAACATTCTTGACACAAGAATCACTTGTAACTGTAGTTCATGCCTTTGTTACATCTCGTATAGACTATTGTAACTCCCTGTTATATGGCATATCTGATTATAACATTAATCGCCTTCAGCGAATTCAGAATAGTGCAGCTCGCATTGTAACAAATACTAGAAAATATGCTCATATCATCCAATTCTTCAAAAACTACATTGGCTACCTGTTAGACAGCGTATCCATTTTAAGATTATGTTAATAACTTATAAATCTATTAATGATATGGCGCCAGAATAGCTGTGTGAACTGGTTTCCATTAGAAAGTCATCCCGAAAACTCAGGTCATCCAGTCAGATACTATTGCAGGTGCCAGTGTCTCGGCTCAAGTCATATGATGATTGTGCGTTTAGTGTTGCAGCCCCACTTTGTGGAATAAGTTGGCGGAAAATATTAGAAATGCGTCGTCTCTTGGAAATTTTTTAAAAACACACCTATTTAAGGTCGTTTTCACATATAAATAATTATTATCTTTTAAATCATTACAGGGTTTTTACAGACATTATTTGGGGTATTATTATATTACATATTATTTGTACAGCGCCTTTGAATGGCTCCTGCTAGTAAGGGCGCTTTATTAAATATACATTATTATTATTATTATGCTATGACCCCGGTTTGCTTCTTGGGACACTGACAATTCGAAGAGTTTGTAAGATCCATCTTCACCTCGTATAAGTGATAGTATGAATTGTGAGATACTCACTTCGGTCTAATCTCTGCATATATATACTTCCAGGACTGGTTGTCTGTTGTCCCGGATGACAAGGTAACCGGAGCAGCTCGCATCGACGTTGTTCCCGTAAATAATTACATCCTTGACAAGAATCATAGGCGCCACAAGTAATATAACATAAGTATTCTGGAGACTGGGTAATAACTCTGAGAATGGGCTGATCCGATTTGACGTTGTCTCCGTATATCGCCTTAAAATATTTATAATTAACATCGAAACAGTGATAAGAGGCGGCGAATGTGATGAAGACGAGACACTGTACGAGGTACATGTCTACATCCAGCCCTCTCGCTGTGGGTATCTGAGCAGAATGGTCGTGGCTATGGCTGGATTAGCGATTCTTCGTACATTAATCTCATATAATAGTCTTGAAGTGTGTGTGTGTGTGTGTGTGTGTGTGTGGGGGGGGGGGGGGGCTTATCGACCCCTCAAACGTACATGCCTCTTTGCGGTTTGGTGGTTATTGTGCTGGAAAACGTATCAATCAATCACAAGAAATTTACTTATCTAAATTAAAAGTAGCTTTAGTGCGAGCAACTCTCCAGATGCTCTAGTAACCCAATCCCCATTTATACATGCATACTCATTAGAACTTATCCATTTACTTCTATTATGTGTAATCTACTAAGTGGACATTTAAAACATACGCGACAAAAATAATTAATTACTAAATTGCAGACGTCTGCGAATTACTGGAAACAGAAAAGTAGTCCCTAGAACGTGGCTGGCAAAATAGTACAAAAATTATGGCCTTATGCGAATATGATCGATTGAATACAGCCCACGTTTAATAACTTAAAAAGCTTCTGTTGCCTTATATAAAAATTATTATTATTGACTTGTCAGAACTAGATGACGAATTGTCTGTAATATAATGATGACCGCATAATTTTCATCATAACCCAACTTGTATTTATATAGTTAAAAACAAAATGCGTGTGATCGAGATTTCTATTAAAGCACTAATTGTTGCCATCATTCTATAAACAAACTAGTTTCCCGCCTTTTCGGCCACATGGATAGAGTGCGAGACTATTTACCTATGGCTATGGTCATTCTGTGCTGGAGGTCGCAGGTTCGCGCCTCGGCAGTGGCACTATAGTAGGAGGAGTTTTTCATACAGCCAGGCAACTGGCAAGGTTTTCTCCACCGAACATGTCATCTATTGTAAATTCTAAATTTATTTAGAATTAGTCTCCGTGGGGAAGCTATAAATTACAGACCATTTGCGTCTTCCTCATTTGAGGTTGCCAGCCACGTTAAAAACTGCCATTTCGGCTATTATATAATGTAAATATAATCACTGAACAATTAATTACAAAGTACGTTTCACAGTTTTCCACAGCCCTGAAGCTTTAGAGATCAAGAAGTTTTGGTGGGTGTACACAACTACCCTCCTTCGTCCTGTATGGAACGTCATTGACACATTTGCCGGCGCATGTCGATCATCACTGTGTATTACTGCGATTAACGTGTCCAGTTGTTCTTCGTTGTCTGTATATTCGCAGTATTTAGCAATGATACGTTCATGAGTCATGAAAGCAGACAGGCCAAGTACCACGGCTTAGCAGCAGCCACCATCCTTTTATTGATAAAATTACTACAGGTGAGGTGTAGTTGAAAAAAAACATACGTTTTTTTACTTGTTTGCCCGCTATTTTTTTTCATTGTGGTAAATGCGTATCGATTTGACCGCGTACCAGATATACATGCTATGCGCAAGTCTTATGACATAGCAGGACATCCATTTTTTTCTTTGTTAGCGTCACGTTGTTAAACTATGCGCAAGACTATAAGGAACCGCACGAGACTTTCGGCGAGAGCTATGCCAGTATTTAAATTTGAAATAGGAAGTCTTATTGAAATATATCTAGAAGTTTGTAGTTATTGAAGTTTGAAAACGGAAGATTATTTTTGAGTTTGACAATCGACATATTTTATGGAACGGAGAAATCATGGACGATCATCAACGTTTGCTTCCACCGGTAACAAAATGGAGAACGAAACTCAGTGAATGCAAGTTTCAACAGCAATGGGTTACCCAATTCAAATGAGTAATCATTGCATCCAAAACCGTCTATGGTGTGAATATGCACCTTTGTTACCCCATTACACAAATGAGTTCAAAACGAAAACGTGCCAATGATGTCGTTTTTCCTAGTGTCGTCCTCATCCGTCACAAAGGCAGAGTTACTCTTTGCACAGTTTGTGGCCGAGCATAACCTCTAAGAGTCCGTAGCCGACCATGTCACCGACTTAGTGAAAGCAATGTTTCTAGATAGCAAATCACAAAGAGTTGTCTCGCCACAGAGGCTACATAGCCAGTTGTTGAGCGATGGAAAACTGGCACGTTTTCCATCGTGATAGGTGAAAGTAATGATCGGAATCGGCTTGCGAAACTCCTCTGTGATCTCCCATGTCCAAGGGAAGTAGCCAAATGTATTCAGGATTGGATGCATCAGTCACTTTGAAAACCTGTGCGTGGCGGCGGGTATGAGGACGGTGTCTGTAAATGTAGACTTCTCTGTGGATATTTAGTGTAAAGAGACTTGAAAGATTTTAAAGTGTTTACAGATGTCGAGCACATGCAAGTATTAAAGCATTGCCCAGCCCGCTGGCTCTCTCTTCTGTGTGCGGTGGAGTGTATGCTCACCCAGTACCCAGTTTTGGTCACAATGATGTAGAGAAGGCTAGGAAAGAAACTTGCAATGGAGCAGCTGTATGACCCTCTAACAAAACTTACGCTGCTCTTCCTCAACTTCACCATGCATGTCATTAATGACTCCAACAAACTCTTCCAGCCAGATGAAACGCATATTAGTTACTTGCTTGAGAGTAAGGCTGATGTTAGATAGGTCAAGTTTGAGTTGGCTGAAAACAGACATGACGATGAGCAGTTTTCCATTGTCCGGAAAGTGCATACAGAATGTCGCCAGAGCCTTAATGCTCAACAACAGCAGGTCATGCTATACGTTTACTCTATCAGAGTAAATGGTGGCTCTAGCAAAACGTGCCGCACACGAGTACAACACACAACACCAATATACTGTCCACACAAGTCGCAATCATTGTGAAAACCTGATTGTTACATTATAACTATAGAAACAATAAATAACAGTCGACACCAATGATCGTGGTCCGGTTTTCGGTGAACTTATGGTTTTGTTGATACGTTTATGGTTTTACTCATCCTAAATTACTGTTTCATTTCTTGCAAGTTGACAGGTATGTCTACTGTCTCATGCTGTTCTTGTTTCAATGCTTTCAAGTACAGTTGCAACACTCAGAAACTTTATTTAGGTTTGGCATATTCTTCAAACACTTTCCAGTGTGGAGCCAGTAATTTGTTGTTAGCCTCTTGTTAATCCCCATCCTCCATATATATATCACGACCATCTTTGTTGACCCAATAGCATATTGTATTGGACTTTTTCTGCTTCGTCTTTCACAACTTGAGGCCCATTGAATATATATTCACAAGTTCTCCTAATTTTCCATAACACTTCAGGATGGTTACTGGAATGCCAATCAGTTTTCAGTGTCAGGACACTCGTTAACTCTGTCATTGTATCTAACTTTCTTGTGGACGAGTCTCAAGAAAATTAGGTTATGACCAGTGTCTGTGCAGTGTAAGTGCATTATTACCCACTGTCACGTATGCTTCTCCTTTCCATTGTTAATCATTGTATCTAGTCATTAGATACTGTAACCCACCCCTTTGTGTGGTATTCACAACCATTCTGACACCATGTTGTATAATGTCTCTTGTCATATAATTTAATTTGAAAGGGTTTATGGGAGATAGATCAAAACATACTAACGTGTCTTTTGATGGTGATCAAAACAACCCATTTTAATATTGTCTGCAAGGTGACAGCACAATTAAGTGTCACAACAAAGTAGTATTACGAATGTTGCAAGTTCACCTCATCAGGGAACTTATCATTTTACCAATCTACTACCGTGTGCAAGTAGTCTACAACCTCATAGCTGTGATTCCTTGTCTCTCACCAGATGGTGAACAGGAGTTCTATTGCAGTCCACTTATCAGAAGGTGCTGTAACATTTGTGCTGTAATGTTTGTGTTATTTCATGATACCAATTAATAAGGTCCATTGAAGTAGTTTTAAATTCATATATCAAATAATTATTTTATTGGCATGCACGCAAATCCTTAAACAGGATCAATAAACCTACATGGCTCTAGATTAGATAAAAGACCTCAATTTAAAAACTTTTCAGTAAGCAGGTGCGCAGAAGAAATTACTTTTGGGAACATAATTTTATTGATTTTCCGTGCTGGCAGACACTGTTCAAATTTATCAGCTGGAAATTGACACTAACATAATCCATCAATATGTAATTAATTTCAAATGTGTGTGTATATCTATGCTAGACAGACATTTCAACCATAAGCAAAATGTAATGTCTATCACTACCTAACATCTAAATAGTGTTTTAACCACTAAATAATGAGGATTTGTTAGCTAGTATAATGTACAGGAGAAAGAGACTATATAATATTACTTTCAATGATAGATATACTGAGCTATTCAATTTCCATCATTCTGTTCTGCTCTGGTAATGTTGCACCAGATAGAGTACCTGGAAATTCAAACGTATGTAAAATATTAAAAAATTATTTTTAATAATATTAAACAATCATTTTAATAGTTGTATGCATTCATTATAAATATTAATGATCAGTGCCTTATCACACACACACACACACACACACGCAGTGTGTGTATGTATGCCAAGAAAACCTGTTCATACTCCAGGAGATGTGGGAAATTAATGTTTTTTAAGGATCTTCAGATAAAACAAGTTACCAAAAATATATTAAAATTTAACTTACTGTCTGATTTAACTTCATAACCTGTGCCAATAATACAGTCTTTTAATTCACACTTAGTGCCAATTTTCACCATCGGTAAAACAATACAGTCATTCAGGTTTGCTCTGTTTAAAGAAAAATAAATATTACCTTTTGGTGGATATGTCAAACTATACATATGTAAATATGTCTCAAAACTAAAATATTGATAATCTTATTACTGGAATGCGCGCGTGCACACACACACACACCTTGTATTTCACTACGCTAATATATATATATATATATATATATTCTCCTAAATAAAATAATATGTGAATAATGTTAAATAATATGTTCATCATTATAGAAATTCCTGATGTATACAGACTTGAAACTAAATTGTTTTAAAAAAATTTGTTTTGGTAGTAACATATGGAGACCTGGACTTCAAGCATAACATTGGTGAATGTCTTTTGTGTATAATAAGTCCTGCAGTGATTGGAGGTAAAATTATTAGCCCAAATGTGCACTATAAGCTTTGATTCTCATCATGTAGATAGCTTATGCTCGTATGTTTCAAATTATTTTGTAGATAATATGCTCACATCAACTTCTAACATTGTCTATAAAGGTGGAAGGAGCCAGCCAACATCTGAATTTTTTTCACGGTGTGAATCATTGGTAACATCAACCATTGGCAAATCAGTGCCCCATGAAATTGAATAACTTTACCTATCTAAATTGGCATTATCTGAGATTGGCTGCAATCGCTATATTTCACCCAATTATAACTACTTTCTTTTATGTGAGAAATGTGTTAACTCACATCTGAAATCTGTATGAACAAGGAATATCTATAAATCTGGAAATGAAATAATATATAAAGTGCAGTATCCCTGATATTTCATCAGGACATACACACACACACACACATATATATATATATATATATATATATATACACATTTATACATAATTCCTTACCCTCCTTCTATGTTGACATCATTCATTATAATGGAGTCTATCACTTTAACATTTTCAGAAAGCTTGCAATTCATGCCAATAACTGATCTTTTAGCAACAACCTTGTCCGCAACATCAGTACCTTTACCTATCACACAATCTGGAGCAACCTAAATGATATAAAATTAAACGTAGTAATTTAAATGTCTTTATGCATAAAAGTTTGAAAACAAGTCCTAGCTTCCAGTGATCCAATTTAATTTCATACACCAATTCACTCCTGAATATCATCTCAAGTTCACTATCATTGGCTTGGTATTGAATTTAAATTTGTACTTTCTCCTTGCAGCTTTAAAAGTATCATGAATTTCATAAAATTTGGTTGGCTATCTAATGTTGGTCATGGAAACTAAGGTAAAATGAGGCACTGGCATTTGTGATGTGAAAACAGCCAGTTAGATGCAAGAAATAAACAGAAAACATTTAGAGTATTAACCAAACACAAATGTTATATCTTGAAATAGTGCTACAGTATATGGAGCATTAATTCTTCAAAGAGCAATACAATGTACTGAGTATGAAAGACCATTTTCTATCAAGTGATGCATATTCAAAATCATCAGGAAAACGCACTTATAGGCCAGTATAATAGAAACATTCTCACAGTAGGCAAATAGCTAACTTGTTTACCTTGGCTGTAAAAGGGATTTGGACATCTGGACCCATCTGAGGTATTTCGTTATTTGCAGATAATTCTGATAATTTTCCTGGAACCTAAATTAACATTAATATTTGGGTTTCAATAGAAAAGTAATGGTGTCTTAAAGAATCTTAATAATAATATTTTTAATAATATGTAGTAACTAAATCCATCTTACAAATAAGCATGCATGTGTGCATGCATGCACACACTTGTACCTGTCTGTTAGCTTCACAGTAGTCCCACATGGTATTTGCTCGGATACAGAAGCCACCGTCCATAATATATCCATAGCAACTGTTACCATGATAGCTGTCTTCAAGGTCACCACAGTGATCATTCCAACTTGAATACTCTCGAGCCAGTTTGGTGTATGAATCTTCTTCTACAAAACCAAACTAAGTTAATAAATTATGCATAAACACCATGAGTTATCTAGAGTATATAACCATAAATCGAATAAATATTCATTACAAAGTTAGCACATCATCTAAAAATAACCAATCAATACAGTTTTTACATGTTATAATGTTACAAAAAGGGTATTTTACCTGATTTTGATAATTCTGCTTCTTGGTTTTTAGCTTTTGAGAATTGCTTATCAACCAAGTCTGGAATGAGTTCACCTTTAATTGCTGATATTGATCTAAATGGTTAAATATAAGTCTACAATGAATATTGATTTGCATAAAATGACCATTGTTGCCAATGTGCCATAAAACCACATTCATTCATTTGTGAGAACTAATAACAAACATTCTTGTCATATTTAGTTTCATCAAACACGACATTAAATATTACTACAACAATATCATTTACCTTAGATGAAATGTAACCGACCAACTTGGCCAAATAAATTATTTATATAATTTTGAACAAAACTCTGATTTACACCTTAATAAAATCAGTATCATCATAAATTAAATATCAAAGGGAATCATACAAATATACCTGTAATAAAACTAGCTAAATAACAAAAGTGGTTTGTGATGCTAGTTCAGTTTTTATCAAAATGTTGTTAAAGATGTTGAATGGTATCAGCAGAAATAACACAAATGCACATAAACTTATTTACAGTCAGCATAAACTTACGGTTTTTCTTCTAAATAATCAATGACCGATTTCTTAATTATATATAAATGTGCATCTAATAAGTCACTCCGCATCTCCATAAATGGATGCCTGGAAAAGAAAAAAAAATTAGTATATTACTTGAAAAATATGTTTGTGAATATTAACACAAGAAAATGAACTGATTTCTCCAGAATAAAGTTAAACTTAGATTAACCAGATTGCTTAGGGACACATGGCAGCAAGGCCAAATACCACAGTGACATCATGCGTAATAAGCCATTCCACTTAGCACCATATTTTACAACATAAACATATAAATGTGAACAATTATATTTATTCAAGAATTTATCTAATTTATTTATGAGTATTATTTGATTGACTTGAAGAAAAAACAAACTGTTTTTGTTTAAAATGCCAATGAACATACAGTTTTGATAAATTCATACATTGGTTACCAACTGCGGTCTCGGGTTAGAAACAGCTATGGCACCCACTGTTAATAGAGGATGGCAACTTTTCACTAATGGCAAATACTGGAAATCTTTCAGCAAATTATTTCATATTATTAGGACATTGAGACTTGTATTTCAGCTGAATGATTGTGTCTTTCCAAAGGATTTAACACAATATTTATCAGCATATAACTCAATGACTGAGTGGACCAATCTTTCCAGATGAATGACACAGCTAAGCCTTCATTATTCATGTTGACTCGTAGGGAAGTTTTTAGCATAGGTTTCAATGGATTAAATAAATTATTTTAAAACTAAACTTTTAGCTGAATGTAAATTGATTTTAATGAAGATTTTTTAAATATTTAATATAGATGTAAAGGACAATTTGCAAGTTTTAGAAATTAAATTTTTACTTGTACCTGGGAACCAATCATATATGTATCACCAGTATATTATTAAATCATTTTTTATGACATTAGAGTATTAACACCATTGACATTTACATGTATTAAATATTGCATGAATGGCTGATTCAGAAAATAAATCAGTTTACTTTCAATACAAGATGACCCATTGAATTATAATTTATGTGATCATTGATTTTATCCATTCACATCATCATGTCAGATGGCAAAGGTTCTACAAAAAAATAAGTTTGAACTAGACAGGCCGGAGGACCATGACAGCCATCCAAATCATGTTGAACGTTACATAGTTTAGTGGCATATATCTATTGGATTAAGTCTATGCCATTCTTATTAAATGGCAAATTATGATCTGGGGATCACATACCCTTAATAAAATCTAAATATAGCTGGTAAATAGCCTACATACAGCTTTTCATCAAGACATTTATCGGCACTACATGCGTAAATCACCATGCAACACAGTAATTCTTAGATTTATAACCCGAGACCTTAGTGTGAAATTCAGCCGCTTAGTGGCATGAGTGGTAAATAGATTGGTCTATTGTTATATTCATTTGCCTTACTGTAAACAAAAAATCCTGTTACCTTTTTAGCACTGATTTCCTGAAGGTTATGCTTTCTTCAAAGTCTGCCTCCGAAGCCATAAACAAGATTCGATTGCCATTCTCATCAAATCCTACAATATCTTTTTCTATAACAGCAAAGAAAAGAAGGTAAATAGTACAATTTAAGCATGGATCAGCATAATATTTTAATGATCAGAATTTTTATGAGTGTTAATAATCTGATGATATTAACAATACTGATACAGTTGAATGAATTACTAGAGTATAATCCATGCCATTTACCAATGTTCTTGTTGTGGTTTCCACCAGGTATAGTATTAATGGTAGGTTGAGGCATTGGAGCAAATAACATGGTTAAGGTAGAGTCATATGTCCTATGTAGATCAATGACCAGGTGAAGTGAGGCATCAGTGATTAGATCACATGAAATCAGCAACACGTCACTCTGAATGTAAAATGTTTTCCTTTACTTGAAGTCTGACACACACACACAACCTTTGCTGTTCTGGCTATATAATAAAGCCTTACCATGGCATAGGTTTGACAATCTGCAGTTATGAATACTCCACTGAATACTGATTATTGTGCTTTTAAGTTTGTATAATTCACTCTCCCAAAATGAAAATCATCAAAATCATGCTTGATGAATAACTGACCTGTTTAAACACTGTTAAGTGGCGACTGTTAAAAGCTACAAACATGGCTTTTGATTGGATAAACAAAAATTTTATTTAAAAAAATGCACATACACATACAAAAAAGGTTACTTTCCTAAAGTCTACATATTGAGCTCCTAGGAAATGAGTGAATGCTTTGTTAAATCATGCTGCTGGTCATAACTGGAACACATGATCAGATGAAACATCCCACAGACATAGGAAACATATTAAGAAATCACTTGATTTGATTAAAGGGGAACACTTATTGTGATTGATTGTAGGCCTATCAATTAGCATAAATTTATTTATCCATATATCAACTTAAACAAAGCTTTATATAATTTGGTAGTCTAAGTGTGCTTTGGTTATAACAAGTTAACCACACTTCACAGATTCCTAATAATCCACACAAAAACAACAGTTTTTAAATTTCCAGCCAGTCAGAAGACAATATTTGATGACTTGGCATACAAAGTACAATTATAAAAATTTCCAGCTAGTGTGTGACAATTGTACTTGGGCAGTAGATGCACGGCATCACAGTTCAGTGTGGATCTCTAAAATACAATTTGAGAAAAAAAATATAGGATTTACAAGCCATTTATGTTCAGTTGAGTTCTTTAGTTTTGGCATTGGTCACACTTTGGACATATGACTAAGGGGAATCTGCTGAAGGAAACAAATGTCAAAGGCCATTGTTATGAATAATGTTATTAGTGATTCCAGGTATGCCATTAAAAATTGTTGGATATATACGTATACAAGCTTAAATTCCATGCTCTGTGTGGACCTTAAAGCCAATTATTATCAAATAAAAAGTTTGTAATAAGGAAATATGGGTAAAATAAAATTCTGATTACATTTATTATTTAACAAGTAAACTATATTCTTCAAATTTGCTTTTAAAATCTGCTGTAAGAAACAGCCACATACACAAAAAAATAGATAGTGTTCACAGAAATATTGTGCCCACAATGAGACTTGGTCAATTCTGACAATCATTTTAAAATAGCTGTAGTCAGGATTATTAAAAAAAAAATTTAGATGTTAACAAATGATCACTGAGACAACAATAACACATGATATGGTTACCAGATTTAGAGATTGTTAGTCTAATTTCAATGTTAAGGCTGCAAGTCCAGGACTCACAGCATGCTTTGATGGCGAGTAATTCATTTAGCCTCAGTTCTCATCACACACACACACAGCTGTAGGTTTACAATATAGTACTCCATCCACTGTGCTACACCATTTCGTTAAAATTCTCTAGATGTGGAAGTATTGTGTTGTAAGACAAGAACACTTAGTGGTACATTACTTTTAATTGTCATTCTATTTGTGTAATTTTCATTATTTCTCAGTAATTACAAGAATGTCCCAATGTGGCAAGATACAAGCATATTTTCTACGAAATAGACAAACCGACCTTTGGCACATTAAAAGAAAAGTTACAGATGATTGACAGTAAATTAGACATTATTATAACCTTTTGAGGAATCATGTTAAAGTAGCTAAAAGTCCAAGAAAGCTTGATTGGACATTTTAACCTGGAAAGATATATATTTCAATGAAATTTATGGCAGTAGGTGTGATGATAAGCCTAGATTAGGGAGCTTGCATGTGCTCTCTCTCTCTCTCTCTCTCTATATATATATATATATATAGTTTAAATTTCCACTATTTCTGGGTAATTCCTGTTATTTCTAAGTACTTACCAGTATGTCCAAGAATATATATATATATATATATATATATATATATATATATAGTGTGTGTGTGTGTGCATGCATGTGTGTGCACACTATACACTGTTAATAAATACTATACATTTTTATGCCTCAGCTAACTGTTTACCATATCTGACCTGTATTTTATCCTTGATATATCTCAACGTGTCTGCTGTACCACTGTCTCCATCATCAGGTATAGTGGCATAATCTAGCTTAATGGTACAATGTATTTCTTCTAATGTATTCTGTATTTTGGTCTGTTCCAATTCTCTCGTCACCACTAAAGCTTCTACGAAGACACGCATCACCAATAATGCACCACAGTGATAAACATAAACAAACACAAAACTCACTTTTGCCAATTGTGAATGATAATTTTACATCATTTTCCATTATGAAAATGAAAGACTGTTTAGCTCTATACTTGTAATGCTAATGATGGGGAGAAATACAGTATACTGTATTTGTGGAGCATTACCATCTCTGATGTCAAACTTATACTAATCAAAATAAATGCTAAACACTCAACCTGTAAATTTAGCTTTCTCCAAAAGCTGCAGAGGGTACCAAATCATTGGCATGTTAGCTATTGGTAACAGAGCTTTAGGTGTGTCTTCTGTCAGGGCTCTTATCCTAGATCCAGAACCAGCTGCCAGTATTACAGCCTGTAATGCCATACTGTCTTTATCTGTAACAGAATATTTACATTCACACACCACATGCATGCATCCATACAGTAATCACTTAATATTTAATTGGATTCATGCTTTAATCATAATGATACATCATAACAATAAATAATTCAAAACAACTATTTATAAGTTGACAGAAGCACAGTATGGTATCCAAAACTATGGTCACTTGCAATCTTAAATCTGGATTTTGCAACACAACTGACCTTGACATAGTACAAACATGTCCTCGATGTAGACAGGAACTTAATCATTCAATGTCTTGAATGTAAGGAGAAGGACATTGAAATTTAATTGCTGCAGACCGGGCAGCAAATGTAGATTTTGAAAGGTTAGATTGTGTTATTTTTTAGTCCAATAATAAGTCTAGCTACCATACTCTATAACTTTTCATGGTGAAAATTTAAACAAGATCATAGATATTTATATAATGCAGTAAAAATGAAGAATGAATAACAATAAAATAATTTTATAAAAAGATTTTCTAATAAAACAATGCTATAGAAAAGATTTATTGACATGAATTATAGGAGCTAAAAGATTTTTGTTTTGGCATCTTGAAATAAATTGTTGTGTTGTGTATTTAATATGGAAACACAGCAGTTTTTGAATGGACATATTTTCTCTACATGTAATTAGTGATGAAGGCTGCAATACAATGCACTACTAACTGTAATGTGGGACTTTGAAGTAGGACGTAGTACCTTGTCTGTTTTATGGGATTTAGGTGATGATTAATGTTTTACAGCTGCTTTTGTGCATATGGTAGGCTAAATGGCCCAATGGGGATTTACGTGTATCAGTAATTCCTTTAAACTGGTGTTTTTTTTCAGTTGTTCATATTCATTACTTTTATACAGCTCAATCACTCAAAATTCTTGAACTAGTAGCGAAGTTTCCTAGATTATTATTTGCAAGAAATCATTAACTTTCTGGAATTTATAAAAATGGAAACCTAATGCAGCGAACACCAGTCGAAGACAATATATTCAACTTGTCCTTCTGGGGGATAACGGTACAATTATTATATTTTGTCTTATTATTTACTATATCCTATAAGGCTCTTCAACTTTACGCATACATAGGTCTATTCATTTCTCAAAATAGTTTTAATTATTATGTAAAGTAACAACCGAAAGGTTTAGAGAGTCTTTGAAAATGTTATGCAATTATTATTAACTCATTTTATGTCTTATTTACATGTATGTAACATATCATTTTCTAAATAATTTTTTTTGGATTTAATAAATTTGCGAAGTATCTGGATGAACACATACACTTACACACACGTTTAACTATGATCAAACTGAACCACTTTTAGGCAAAAGTATTTAATTTAAAATATATGTTTGAGTCAATTAATTAATTAGGAGCTGTATTAGACTGACTTATCAGGACATAGTTTAAAATTAGTCCATTGTACCGAGATGCAACATTGAACAAAATTGCCAATTTGATTCAAAACAAATATGTACCGAGCTAATATTTTTAAGGATAATTTCTTGAAAACTTATTATCTTTCAAAAATTCTTATTGGGTGGCTGTTTTAGTTAGGTGGAATCACTAATTTGTTTTGACGTTTGCATGACCTATTTGAACTAACGATATTTAGTAAAAGTAAAGTATTCATTTGGAGTGGGCCACCTTTCTTTACAATTAATCATATCTTCTGTTTGGAAGTGACTGGTGAGAAACATTACAAATTAACTACATATTGTATATCTTGTGGTTATAATGGATGTCATCATTTGATAAGTTTAAAACTGGAGTATGATTATATTATTGATGATTTGTTGAGAATTATTTTTCAAGGTTTTCACTGAAAGATTTCCATAGTAGTCACATTTCTTTAAAGAGAAACAGCAATACAATGAGGAATAAAAACACAATTCAGGGCATATGGATAATATTACTGAAGTGACTATATCATATGTCCGGACCCATAAGCACAATTTTATAGCTATTGGTCCAGCACATTTCCATGGTATATATAGTGCATCTGCTGCCAGAAAATGTCAGAATATTCATGGTTGAATTGATAAATATACTGATAATAAATAAATGGGGATAAGTAATTACTCTTGTAGTTGTACTTATACCATACTGCTTGCATGTTACCCTGATAGAATTGCATGAATACTTTGGTTTAGGGTTAGGGAGGCAATGCCGGAGCTTTAGTAAATCCTTAAGGTGTCTGGTAGCCGGCAGTGTGTTTTATTATGCTGGATATTCAGGAAAGTGCATATATGGGGAGTTAAGGTGCTGGAGCTATAGCTACTTTGCTATATGTCCAGGTCCAGACCAATAGCCACAGCCTAATAATTAGTAATATTATTTTTTAGGCTGATTCTATCAGCTGGTGAACATATTTGAGAATCATACATCTATTGTATAAATGGGTATTTTTTCCTCCCCATTAACTAGAATTATTCTATTGATTGAAAAATGTCCATAGTCACATTTCTTTTATGAGAAACAACGTTGCAATGCCAATGGGGACTAAAAGTGAAATTCAGAGCATATGGATAATATTAATTTTAGGGCGATTCTATCAGCTGCTGAACTTATTTGTGAACCATACATATATTGTGTAAATAGGTGTTTTTTCTTCACCATTAATTGAAATTATTCTAGCTATTGAAAATACTTCAAACAATCACACTGTGTTATTTTGGCGTGGACCCATCAGGTGATCAGCCTATAGCCTGACCTGTTTCTTGTACGTCAAGACAAGTATGTTTAGTCTCTTAGCTCATTAAAGTTGAGAACATTCACTGAATCAGTGAATGATTCAGTTTATAGAGATCACTAGCCATCAGAGAAGTATACTACAAAAAGTTTCAATCAAAGTTTTAAATTAATATACAAAACAATAACGTTGTGACTATGACCATGAGCCATAGATTGCTATAGATCTTGATCCATTAAAATTTACATATAGGATTATAGACTCAGTAATAGATCTAGAATAGATCTAGACTACTAGAGATCTAGATCTATTCTAGACTAATACAAAACTTACCATAAAACAAAAATGGATACAAAGCATATGGTGAAATGACAGTATAAAAATAGATCCTTAGTCAGACTAATTGTGTGAGATCATATTATAAAATGCCGAAGTAATCAAAGCCCACTCTCATCAGCAGCAAAATCTGCATTTATGACATGGGATCTAGATACTCAAGTAGAGTGTAGATCTACTGCCCAAAAGCAAAGGCCAAAGCTGTTGCAACACTGAACACAGCGCATGATACGATATTCACAGTAATCAACATATTATCGTTCCAGTCAACCCAGCATGTTTCACTTAATGCAGTCACATGAGTCTGTCTAATCTTAATCATCTATTCAAATAATATCCTAAATGCATGCGTCTTAATAAATAGATATACATCACACCATGAATATGAAATAATTAGAAAAACCAAACTGATGCAAGTGAAGTTTGAAGGTGTAAACTATTTCTCACCCTGAAAAATATCAACTTTGGATGTGACATAACCCAAATTATATTTAAGTACCTTAGTATTTATCCAGTAGCCAAGTATTTCATTACATTCATACTTCTTTTCTATATGTACAGAGAAAATATATGATTTATCGGCAATAGTTAAATTTGGGTTTAATTTACGAAGGAAATATTATATGTCTTTCACATTTTCTATCATTTCACGGATTAGTTAACCCGATACTAGATCTATTCAAAGACTGTTTAGATCTATATTTAAGCTCTCTGATCTATCGCTGACGGATAGCGTTGTATCACTTGTGCCAGTTGTGGGCTTTCAGAATTTGATGAAATTATGCAGGTCAGTTTCTTCTAAAAAGTTAACTTCAATAAAAGAGATAGTTTGAAGTAAATTATAAATGCTATAATATTCAAGTAGTAAATAGATAACTGCACTCATTTTGGCCATCCCCCAAAAATCAATGTGAAGTGTCTGTTTATCTTAATTAGGGGAGAGGTGGGGAGGTTCGACCAGGCGGGGAGAATCGACCACAACATTAAAACCCTATTCTTTAATAAGTTTATTTATTACACTTAATAGTTTTAGGTTGTGACATAATATATATAATATATGATTAATTGTTTTATGTTTACTTTGTCTTTGATGAAACAATTTGGAACAATAAAACAATACACTATCAAAAAACAATTAGCGACTGAAAGAGGGGGTGTCAAAATTTGAACTTTTGCCATTAGGTGTCAACATTTCAAAAGTCTAAGCAACATTCGCACCTTTCAGTTTGTGTTTGATCTTCATTAGCTTTCTGTGTGGTATCCTTTCGAACAATTAATGTATGTAGAAATAAAACATACCTTTCATGTAAGCTTACAACAATACATTTAGAAATAACAAGGGAAACAAAAGTAGTCGATCTGCCCCTCCATTTTGCCGATTAGCTCTTTGCAGACAATAATTTCTGTATCACTATCCTAAATGGGTCATCAGATGCTAGATAGAGATTATGTGATGTATTTCTAATTTATATAAACTGTTAGTACGATAATTTCCTCCGAGTACAGCCTTATGAATCATGTGACATTTTATAGCCTAATTTACACCAGATGCAAAGCCCAGTATTGTGGTAGACTTTTCTCTGACATGTTGTTAGTTAGCTACGCATATTTTATTTTTTTTGTTGTACAAATGAAACAGTAATATTATGATATGCGATAAATATGGGTCTTCAATTATTGCAAATAAATTAATCAAATTGTGGATGAGCTGAAATGAAGATTTATCAGTTTTATGAAATGACAAAGGGGCGCCTCCGTGGTCTAGTTAGTAGTGTGTTGGACCACTATCACCTGTATTCAACTCTCGGTGTGGGCATATCTGAAGGGTGTTTAAACTTTGCTTCATAACCTTTTGAAGTCGCTTGGCCTATTTAGCCTACCACATACACAAAAGTGGCCATAAAACATCAGTCATCATCGATGTATCATGTCAAATATTATAAATGATGTTATCGATATATAATTTTATGTCTTTTGTAAATACATGAATTTATAAAGTATTTTATATATGTGCTGATAAGTGAATAATGAAAAGAAACCAAAAGTAAATACTGAAAGATTAAAGATTAATAAGAAAGAGCAAAGTTTAGTTGAAAACAATGTCCACATAGCAAATAAAATTGGTCGATTATCCCCGTCACATGTAGTCGAACCTCCCCTCCCGCTACTTTGCTTATGTAACTAACATTTACGACATTGAATTGGGTCGCAAATCATGTGATCATTGCCTTATTAGGAATATTAAACATTAAGGGCACAACAGAAAAGTACTTCTTGCCGATTATTGTATCGCATATACTAAAATCAAACCATTGAAGTGTAAGGTGGTCGAACCTCCCCACCTCTCCCCTATGCAAATATTATTTAGTCTGCAGCAGACATGGGGTCAATTCCATTTTGTTAAATCCAATTCCACTCAATTCCATTTGGTCAATTCCACATCAAATTTATCAATTCCAATTTTAACAATTCTAATTCCATTTTTCCAACTCTACCAAACTTTTTACCGTGAGTCGGTACTCCAAGTACTGGGAATACCTACTCCAAGTAGTTTATATTCCATGTAGGATTGTCATGGAATAAATATTTCTGTATTAAAAAATTATATGGTAAATTAATTTGTGGATTATTATTTTTTTGGCCCATTCTAAACACTGAACAGGGTAAATTCCTAAATAGCAATATCTCTATATAGATTACAGGTATGCTATGTGGTGGTGTCACAGTGTTGTGGGCATAGCCCACAGTATCCAGACCATTTTAATTGGTTAAATGATTTTGTTGATGAGAAAACCTTACCAGTTGCCTGGTTGGACTAAAAACTCCTCCTACTATAATGTCACAGGCGGGATACAAATCTCCGGCCTCCCAGACAGCATGAACCATGGGTACAGAAGTCCCATGCTCTTACCCACTAGTCCATAGGGGCAGTTTGATCTGTTCTTGGTATGTGTAGGTATCTTTTTGAAGAAGTGGGGTTATAATGTCTGGTAGGAATGTCGATTGCCTTATGAGCAATGCTGCTTTGTGATGATCTGAAAGTTGGTAGTCTTCCGGGCAGAGATGACCTTTTAGTGTTCTTCGGTGCTTCGGGTAGGCTGGGCAGTTGACAGTGCCGGCATATTGTTACTGGTGATGAGCCAGTGAAGTTCTGTCTGTAGGTCCAGAAATGTAGTCTTCTGAGTTGGATATTGGCCAACCTGTTGGTAAGGTAATTATGTCCAACTACAGTAGTCTTCTGGTACCAATCCTTGGATGCTGATGTGTAATCTGAATACATCGATTCAAGTCGATTATATATGAAACTGTCAACAAGACGGTTGAATGTGCCTGGGGTCTTTTCGGCATATTTGATGACGTCAAGGCTTGTGGCTTCATTTGCTAGTTGATCCACTCAGTCGTTGCCCTCAAGGTTAATATGGCTTGGAACCCAGTGCAGTATTACTTGGATTCCCTGCTGCCTGAGGTTTGATGCCGTGGTGTAGATTTCTGTGTAGGTTCCAGTCTACTGGTAGCGCAACATGTAAGTGTTACCATTGTAAAAATGGTAAATTAATTTGTGGATTTAATTTTTTTAGGAAACTTCAATTCCGATTCAATATTTCTCAATTCTAATTCAAAATTTCTCTATTCCAATTCCATTTTTTTTAAATAATCAATTCCGGAATTGGAATTGATCCCATGTCTGGTCTGCAGCACAAAATACAAATGCAAACCCAAAATGTATTTGATGCTGTTAAAACAACAAAACAGGAACTAAAACATGTAACACAGTTACATTTGTCAGAATACACACACGCACTTCTATTTGTCCAAAAATTAGGATTGAAGCCCTGTATTATATTGAATATGCTTTTGACAAATGTCACCAACAATTAACTATTAGTTAATTGATATTTGCTCTTTCAATCGTGCCATTGATTGACTACGTTTGATGCTAGCTCCACCCAACTGATTTGACTGCGCATTACTACAACACACCATTGTCTTATTATTTATCATTGGGTCGACCTGTCTCATAAGGGGGGCGAGTTGTCACTTGCGCTGAGCTGTGTAGCATTCAGTTTTTACACTCTGCTGCAGTGTTTCCCCTGGGTAAAATGACTGGGAGTCAGTCATGGGGATTTATCCTGTTGTTACATCCTTAGAATGTTGATTCAGGCATATGCTGAAGATTTTTATGTCAAGAACCCGGCTAATCAGTCCAAATTGCAGATTTCTCTGTTGGAAATGGGGGGGGGTGTAGGCAATACTATAATTTTATTATTTTCCTGTGATTTTGAGGTACTTTTTGGTAATGGTTGTTATCCTAAATGGTTTAATTTTAAAATTGGCACCATTAGTAGTCACGCTGTACCCTGTAGGTAAATCTTTTATGTAGGTGTGTTTGCTGCTGTCGAAGGTCTGTTACATTAAGGAGAGGGTGGCCAATATGGCTACTGCACTATCTGCGTAATAATGGTGGCAGTATAAGGAATCTTGCCGTAAATACTCACAGTCAAGTCAATTTATTTTGAAGGGAAAAGGGAGTTGTCAGAAGCACCTCGACTTATACACATGTCATATTTCCTACCAGCTGAAGGAAATATGTTTTGGGCCATCCTTGACACACACACTATGGGATTCAACCGAATAACAGTCAGAGTCAGAACAAAATTGCCACATCACTGCCTACTAGTCCATCATTATTAAATAAATAATGATTAATTTTCATCAAACTATTACAATAAATATTAACTAGTGTCTTTTAATTTCATCTTGATTTAGTTTTTTTATAAAAGAAAACTTATTAAAAGAGATAAGGACAACAACTAATTAATGATCCACAAACTTCTTGCCTGGAAAACGTGTGCTTCATGGAACTGCTGATCACGGGATTCACTATTTTCTAATACATCATCAGTACTCGTTATAATTACAAGGCCATTGATTAATTTTAGATACAGGATGTCCCAAACTTGCTTATTAATTATATCATCAAAGCAGTCAACTAATATGTGAGTATTTATGGTAGCTTAAAATACATCGTTGCTAAATGCATGATGGTGCAGAAATGTAAATGATTTTCTGGCATCATTTTATACCACTCGCTGATGATAAAATGTGATGAGGCAGCGATTTCGGCCTATATGCTGTGAGTCAGTGTAGAAAATCAGTGAGGCCTTGGTTATTATATAGCAGGGGAAACCCTGTGCTGCAAATATCCAGGTTGTGGGTTTGAACCTTGCTTATGGCTGTTTTTGTTGGATATGTGTTCCTAGAGAGTCACCCTTCGGTCATACATCTCACAGCACCCAGGTTAAACAACCCAAATTAACTCAACTTTCACTTGTTATGGTTGAATTGCCATTAACCATTCAGTTATTAACAAGGCCTTGTCTTGTGATATAGTGTGTGTTGTTCTATTCCATAACTGTTCATTAAATGATTTTGTTGACCACAATTATTAATATGCAAGACATCATCATGTAAATTGATGTAGTCATTGCAGCTAATAATATTATGATTTTTCTTGTAGGCTGGTATATATTTGAACATGCTCTCAAAACTTTCACAAATATAATTATTTGGCATACATGTAAACAATATCAATCAAACACTGTATAATATTAGGTATCCCAACAAACGGGTAAAACTAAAAGGCACATCCAGATGCTAAAATTGTTGTTTTTACCATTTATTTGTCCAACATTTTTTCATATTTCTATCTGAGCTACGTCAACAAATGTTATTCTTTCAGTGAGTATGCATGTTTATTACATTGAGTGGGTATTCAGTAAATGCCATGCCAGTAAAATTTTGACTGAATTGGATAACTTTTAAAATCGAAAAAAATGCAAGACAGTAGATTAGATACCTTTACATTTAATAATCGGCCTGAATCAGGGCTCATCAGTTGCATATGAATATGTGGATGAATTTTTATTGGCACTGTGTTAAAAGTGACAAGTTCAAAGGTGGCAACAATTCAGTTTTTAAATGGGGTTACAGACTGTATATAGATGCCAGAGGACAGCTGATGTTGCTTCAGTTCTGAGTGAATTGGTTTTAAATACTAATGGGTGCAAATATTCTGTGTCATAAATAAAATATTCACAGAAGTTATATCCATTAGAATATTTTTGAACATTTCAGCAGACATTGGTGACTTTGGTAACAATTTGTGTAAATAAATTTTTAGAAGTCAACATTCTGATATTGTTTGTATCTTAATGATATGTACATTGTGTTAAAAGTTCAGGATGATGTTATGAAAATTAACAAATTATTGCACATTTTGTATTTTCATGGTTTGACAACCTTCGGACATTTGTGAAAATTACACATGTTGTTTTCAAACAACTGCACAATCTTTAATATTGATCAAAGGTTTGTAAAATTAAATAACCATATTCTATATATTAATGGCTAACAGAAAATATAAATATATGGACAATATTTATAATCCTTATATAATTATAGTTGATGAAACATGGCACTTCGTGCTATTTTGCAAGGTTTTAAAAGATTAATTTTGGGTAATGTGCCGATTTGATCATTATATTTGTTATGTTTTTGATGAACTGGTGTATATAATATAGCATTTAATAATACAATGCAGTATAGAGAACACATGATATTTTCTAGAAGTGTAACTCCCAGGGAATTAATATATATGAGGCTTCAATTCAAAGATGGCTTTCATTTAAGTGTAAAAATTCATGGTTTAATTTTTTTTAAATAGGTACTACAATTTGTCAGTAAAAAAATCTACTGGACCGATTTGATTCAAATATAGTTTTTTTTACTTCGAGCACTAAGTCTCTTTCTTATGAGCTCAATTTTAATATCATTATACAAGTTGAAATTGTTTAGTTGGGATACCTAATAATATTTATATAATCACTGAGTGTAGACCACAATGACATATTCTATGCTTGTCAGATATTAGCTTACTGGTAATGGCATTTAGAAAGCACCAGGTCAGATCTGAAAAATTAAGAAGCATCCCTGTTGTACAAGTCTGTTTGTGTTGCATGGCCAAAATTTGCACAAAGCAGCTGCTGTGATGTGTTAACAGATTAATTGGTTTGGAAAGACCTTTTTTTTGGTTGTCCTTCTCATTAAATAATTTTGGGTACCAGATACGGCCCTTTTCAACAGAGTAATCAATGCTGGAATAATGTTTCAGAACAAAACCTTTCAAATTAATGTTGGCAATTTGGTTCCATAAATCTTCTTTTCCTACAGAGAGAAGAAAAACAGATTGATGCCACAGTTGAGGCACTCATACAGCGGGTGACTGATGTGAAGAACTCCATATCATCTTTTATTGCTAAGCTAGAATCAGAATATGAAACAATCAGTTGGTAAGACCAATAGCTATCTGTTGAGTTAGTGTCATATCAGCTATTGAAGTAATCAGTCTCACTAGTTAATGTACATTATTGTTTTGCACTGGCCCAGACCTATAACAAGATTTTCTTGTTTTGAAAGTACTCCATGAAAATAAAGGCAGATTGAAGTTTCTTTGGCATAAGCAATCGAGATTTTCATGTAAATATTAAATTCACCTTGCAGTTTTCACTTCAGTTTTTCAATTGTAGAAAACATTTTATATTATGAGAATGGTGTCTTCCTGTCATTGTTAATTGTACATTTCAGGCCATCTGTGTTGGATAACTTTGCCTTGTTGTCAGGTCAGATTAGTTCCTTGAATCGTCTGTTGAAAAATGAAAAGACCTCTGTTCTCAGGAATCATGTTCTCATACCATTAGTGTTGGCTGTGGACAGAGATACTGAACTAGAGGTTGGATTAAGTCCTTAAAAATTTGGCCAATAAATAGTTCACTATTTTATCATTCTTTTCTGTGGTATTGATTAGAACATTGTCATTTGATAATTGATGTGTGCTGTATTATATCTGTAATATTTTTGTAATATATTGTGCATAATAATAGTAATACTAATAATAACACCTGGTCACATGATATGTGCAATAATATATTTAGATGAGGTGTTTGTGTCTCCGTTATTCATTCAGGAGCATTTTAAATGTCATATTTGCACCACATATTGTAATAAGTTAGAGTTAATTATAGTGCTTTTGTAATTCATCTCATTTAGAAATTGACCGAACGACGAGTGTTGTTCTTTAACCATGAAGTGGTTCCAAACTACCTCAGGACAAAATGTGAGCCAGCAGCTGAAGAAAAACTCCATACTTATCTGACGCGAGCCAACTCCATTGGCCCTGATCCATTACAAGTAAGACATTGTATTTATCAGCAAACATTGTGTGTGTGTGTCTTTGTATTGTACCAGGAGTACACCTATTATCCTGTTTGGCATGTAATGTGGAATTTAATCATAAATTTCTATTATTTTCCAAACTATTTAAAAATAATTAGGTTTAAAGAGTCCCAACATACTACACTTTGTTCCGCATAGCAGCCCTCTAGGTTAAAGTTCAGATCTCAGTATTACCTACGTCTGTAGGACTTTCTCCTTGGTCATACGTTACTCGCTATATTTTTACTTGATGTTTTTCACCTTATTTTTTTAGAAACAGATAAACACTATGAACAAGGTGTCGGCCAGTATGTGTGAAATGATCAAATCACACCGAGAAAGTACAGAGAATGAATCAAGTAAGTCAGTGACAGATCTAAGAAAATCTGAGAAAATGCACCTCTAATTAGCTAGTACTTATTGTATGTTAGATGTAGCATCACATCAATATTTATCATTTCTAATATAAACTATTTATAAATCTAATTTTAAATTAACTATTACCCAATTACTAATTCCTATCATTCAACTGGATTTGCTGAGAAATGCAAATATTACTAAAGATTCCGACTTGCCTGTTGATCAATTCATAAAAATGTATTTACAATAACAGAGCTCTGTGACTGATTGGATTTATGTGTGAGTCTGTTTGAAAATACTTTCAGGAAATTACATTTATTAAACATAATTAAATAGAAATTGTGTACTGGTAATGATGCTAAGCTATTTTGTGGATTTTGTTAATTCAAGTTTATGAACCGACAGAATTGAAGTTGATAATTAATTCTCTTCTATAAATAAATTAATCTCATCCCATGTTTGGTTCATTAGAGTCAAAGTTTAGTAAACAAAAATACCAGGTTGTTCTTTTACTACAAATTAAGTAAACACATGAATTATATACCACCATCACATATCTCTACTGAGGTAATTTAAAAACATTAAATTGTAGTTGTACATGAGGAACCGAGCTGAGGGAGAGAAAATGGGGATTGAATTGGTTACTGAAGTTGTTAAGAAGAATCAAACTGTGTTGCAGTGATAGTAATACACAAGTGCAAGAACTTTCAATTTCCAGAAGTCAACAGATCAAGCACAATTATCACTTTTTATGAGGAGAAATGGGAGCACGCTCCTCACCCAGCGCTCACTAAATCAATTTATTTATTTAAGAAGAATCAGTTGAGGTGGCTGACACATGTGTTATAACACATGTCTCAGCCACCATTATCTTTCCATGAATGGAAAAATAATGGTGACTGGGTGAAAAGAAGCATGTTTTATGAGGTGGAGAGTGTGAGAGGTCAACAAAGGCCAAGGATAACATGGAATCAGGTGGTGGAGAAAGATATGAGATGTACAAGATTGGGTAAAATGGAAAGGACTAATGTGGGAAATCCAATTACAATGATGAATTGTAGCAATTTGGCTAACACTGATGCTGCTGTGTTGCCTAACTAAATGTCACTTCACCTGTAATCATACACTTAATTAATGTTACTTGAACGATGACACCCTTCATCAATGCAATATTCCGAACGCGGTCTATGATGATAAACCACTAAACACATATTGTCCTCGTATACGTATCACCAAACGTATAACGATAATTTTTCCGTTAATCTTCAGTAAAGTCCACCTTGTATAAGTCTAGCCAATCCTCACTGAAGATCTCCTGTTTCAGACTCACAAATGTCTCTCCAATGGGATGCAACCAACTCCTATTTCAGACTCACAAATGTCTCTCCTATAGATGCAACCAACTCCTGTTTCAGACTTACCAACAGTGATCCTGTCGCCAGTTGATATCGTCACTGTCCCCAAGTAGATCCGTTTTTCATGACATAGTTTTCTTGCTTTTATAGTCACCAGCGCTCAGCCACCAATTGACGCCATTGTCTCTTTAAAAGACCCACACATGATAACTTCTACACCCACGCATACACACAAACTAACCTTTTTAAATACAAATGAGAAACCGTTCTCACAAAGCGACAAACCATAACATTATTTTAAATGTAATATGAATGACAAACCGTTCTCGCAAAGTGACAAACCATGATATTATTTTAAATTGGCCATAACAGTCCCACCAATGAAGCTTGTAACAGACCAAGTAAATATCTTATACACTAATGTTTCACATATTCCCCACACTCTCACCCCCAAAAAAACAATTGTGTGACAGTAGGTAACACAGAGATTGCCAAATTATTGAATACCTTCCAAATGAACACATTGAATCTTTAATTATCCTTTGTGTAAGTCCTACTAATTTATCAGAAACATCTCATTCTATCAGTTTCTTATCCATTTTTAGGTGTAGTACTAGTAAGTAATTTTAAATACGTACTTAATTTTAAAAAAAAGAACCAACCTGTATATCCTCTGGTTACCTCACCACAAATGTGTTCAGTATCATGAATGTTTTTCTTTGAATGCTTGTATAAATCTAATATCTAATGGGGTTAGTATGTGTAAAGAAATATAGTTTTATATGTACTGTGTGTGTGTGTTTATAGTTATTTAAGTAGCATGAATTCTAAATGTTACTGACTGTCACTGTAGTGTTCTTGTGACAAGATCATCCTAATAATATTGATCTACACATCATCTGGATAATTAATTAATTTTTTATATCAGTCAGACTGTATCAATTTAGTCATTACACCCAACAGATCAAAAGTCTCAGCTACAACAGACCTCCAGCCCTACAGACACGGCTACTCTAATAGCAGCTGTTACAGCTGGTAAGAACTTGCGCAGCTTGCGTCGACCGGAGTCAGCTGGGCCACCAACGGGTTCTATGCAACCCCAGCAGTCACAGATGGGACAGGGTATGGCTGATCAGAGACAGACCCATAATCCACCAGGTTAATAGTAGCATTTCTTTTATATTAATATGCTTGCTTCTCGTGCCGTAGAGCACTTGCTGTGATAAATGTACTGTAATTCCTATAATAATTGATTTGAAAGAGTTGTGTTTTAGATGTTGTGCGCACAGATATTAAGCTTAGCACTTGATGCATAATGTGCTCTTCTTCTGTTGCATACACATGTGAATTGCAGTTAAATTGTCTTCGTTTATTTTATTCATCCTTTTTTATAATTATGTTGCTGACATGTTCTACTATATTCTTTAAAGCCTTTTTCTAAACTGGAGTTAAGGTACATCTTATCACCGGCTAAATGAAATTTGTGATATCTATTTGAAAACATGTATGACATGACGTTTAAAAAGGGTGAAAATTAAGTGTTTCTATTTTGGGGATTGTACTATGTCAGACAAAATGAATGATAGACTAACTATATAATCAGTATTGAGATAGAGTTATAATAATGAAGCTGTCACTATGATAACAATTCTGTCACAGGTTATTACCATCCTGGCTACAATTATCGCGGTGAGTTCTAGATAAGGCTGATATATTCACACCAGGTTGTTTGGTAGCAAGGGATTCACTTTGTTCTTGTCTTACGTTTGCCACATTTAACACTCACTGTACATAGACACACACACACACATATATATATATATATCAGTTCAAATTCATTCTATTTTCCTCAGTGATGAGGTGTATTGGTTTATTTATGTTATGAACCTGTATGATAGAATCACTCTTTCCTAGCATAATTATCTCTTCTCTGACACTGGCACACACAGAGTTATGTTCACACTTAATAAGAATAAGGACCATATCATTAAGAAGTATATTTAAAAAAAGGTTCTTGTAGATAAGGCACCATTCACGTTGCAATATGTGTAGTGTGTGGCCTATTACAGATTATGTGTATAATATGTAACAAGTATGAAAATTTATTGATATGGTTCTGAGATTTGCACTGATTTTCAATTCAATGGAAATTTAGTTTTTTCATCTTTACACTTCACAATAAATTAAATGTTTACGTAGCCATTGTCTACTATAATACATACTTTGTGTCAAAATGTGATAACAAAAATAGTCACAGTCCATTAATTTTGCAAATGGCTGCCTGGTATCCATCACATTCTGTTTATTTCGGGTTCCTGCAGGCGTTTTGTATATATATATATATAAATATGTATATGCTTTATTTTGAAATAAAAATTAGTTCTTGGGATTGCAGTGGATGTCAACTATCAATTTTTAAAATCAAATTGCTAAATCTGGAGAAACTACAATGTGGCCATTTTTATATACGGAATTTGTTCCATATAAAGAAATTATTTCTGGAGTTATGTCATACTTTCACAATTTGCAAAGCTTGTGTTTGATATATAATTACTGACAAATAGTATCCTCTTGCTAATCACACTATTCACTCATATTGTTTACTCCCTGAGTGACACATATCAGTAACTTAAGAAGATTACTGGCCCAAAGATGAAGATTATATATCCCAATCTTTGATTGGAGAAGTTCCAACATAGACTCACTCATACACAGTGTATATAGTCAATCTCACTTTGGTGTGTAACTGTTTTGAAATATATAAACCACTTATTGCTAGTGTATCCTTTGTTTATATGTTTAATTTTCAGTACTGAGCCAGTACTACATTGCACAGCTGGTGTTAGAATATTTCCATGTTCCTACTGATCAGTCTTGTGTATTACTTTGCTAACAACCAGATTGACAATAGTAATTCGTGAAATTATTACCTGTTGCTGTATTTTAGCATATTTTTTCCCCCCACGTTTTAAATCTATTGGGACCTTGTAATATCTGTAGAGCTTTACCAGTGCTTACAGTATGGTTGTGTTGTTTTACATATTTTGAAACAGCCGAATTGTGTGTTTTTTATTGTAGTTCAGTAGTGTTTTACTGTTCTCATGTATGGAAAATATTTCAATAGCACCTTTATTAGTCTGAAGATTAGATCAATGGTCTCATAACAACAACAACAAAAAACCAGAAAACAAAACTGGATGCTGATGTTAATCATCATCAAGAACCTTTCAGAATGGCCATAAGTCATTCCTGTAAGTTTCTTTTGCTGCAATAAAGCTGGTTCAGGCAGAGAATAGTGTTGGCATTATTGTAATTTCCCCCAGAATAAACATATGTTAGATATAATTGTTTTTTAAGTACTCCAGATTTGTGTAATATAACAACAATAATCCATTCTATTCTATGATACTTTGGCTGCTAAATGCAGTGGTTTGTCATAATTTAACCCCAATCATCGGAGATTTTTTCCACTCCTGATTTGCAGATATGACTCCACTGTGTTAAAAACTTAGTGCTGTCTTTGTTTCAGTACATATTTAATATTGTTTTGCTTTGATACTAAAAATTGACTATTTAATTAAATTAGCCAACCAGATATTTTCATGCTCGTGAACATTTATAAAATTAAAGAAAGAGCACTGCAGAATGTTCATATGGTATTTGTTTTATACTTTACAAATATTTCAAATATTGACAATTAATGTATATATATATATCGAAGAAAATCTGGCAAACCATTGACAGTGTTACGGACTTTAAAATTGGTATTATACTGATAGAAAGAGCTGCAAAAAGTCATGTACATCTGTGTATATAAACTCATAATATAGTAGTGCTATATAAATATAATAATGTGTGATTGTTTTTACATTACATTTGTTCCATTCTATTTTGACATTAGTTTGTTTAATCAGTGGTACGCCAAGAGACACAAGTCTAAATTATGAATTTTGTAAACAAACCGAGCAAGTCAAGTCACTGAATGATATATGGGTCAGTGAAGTCTCCAAAGTTAGTGAGGTCAAATTTTCAAACCTGGGGCAGAATCATCACCACAAGTGAAACTGTGCTGGGTAAGGTTCCCAAAATAATTCACAAAACCATCTTCAGTGGATAACATCTTTTTATAAATAGTTCTGTTTTCTTACAGGCATGAGATCTGACTTGAGTAGACATACGTCTGGCTACAAGATTACATAATTTGAATACATGATGTGACTGCATGATTTTGATAATGTGACTACATGATTACATAATCTGGCTACATGATTACATAAACTGACTGGTGTTATATGCTTATGATTTATTTGATCCTCCAGTAAATATCACAAGGCATATTATGCTGTGGTTGAGAAGTTCTGTTTTCTGTGCGTTGAGACGTTTCTAGGTTTGTGCATTCTAAAAAAAAATTCATCCAGAGCTTTATATTCCATGTACTATTTGCATCTTTGGATAGATGTCATTTAGGTGTTTCGTTCAGGAATCCAGCATTTAAATGACTGTAACAGACCCAATGTGCTCTTAAAGCATTATAAATACTCCTGACTCAGAAATAGAAACACTCAAGCGGTGGCATTGGGCACATCTCACATAGTTGGTTTGTTTTATATAACAACTTTAGTAGCATATACAATTCACCTTACTAGTATGTGGGAATAGAATGATCTTTCCCAAGTCCAGTTATATCTCATCCGTACTGTGAGATTCAAGGCTAGTTCTAGTCAGCTCGTCATAAATAATATGTAAATAGATTATTATAACTATTTTGTAAAGCGGGCATTAGGTCTAGTTCGAAAATGTTAATATAATAGATTTAACAAATGCTAAAGCTATGACGTCCTAGTTGTCTGTTGTAGGTCAGATAAAAAATTTCTAATGGCAATATAAGCTATCGGTTTTAATTGTTCCTTCATGTGACCTGCCTGTCGTACAAACTGACCCTTGAAGACAGTATCGATTGGGGGTATAAAGTTTGTATAGTGTTGTATTAAAGAAAGATACAGCAACCAAAAAATAGCTATAAATATGGCTGCTTATGCAATTAACATAGACGGTCTCCTGCGTTGGATGTGTTACTCCCAGACGCCATGACTGTAGGTGATTCATGTTTTAGTTTTGTTACATGGCTAAAACGTGCATCACTGATTCCTTACATTTTAGCCTTTGTGTTCCAATATGATATAATATGACTTCTGTACATGACTGCCATGATCAATTGCAGGGTGTTTGTGTGTGTGTGTGTGTGTGTTTTCAAATATAACAACAGACATGTCTTCATAGGTATGTGTATTGTAAGGTAATTAAATTCACACCCTAAAAATAGCTTTTCAGATAACTGTCAGCTTTCTTTCTAAAAACACCAGCAAATGCATGATTTGCAAAGTTTGTGAGAGAAAAAGATTGTTTGTCAAAATGAAGTCACATATATTATGTTGAAAAGTTTGTTTGATATTTATATAGGATGTTCTTAAGTGTGAAAATGGACCTACCGGTAATACAAATTATTCTTTAATTTCCTTGGTCTACAGGCCACAAGCTAGTTAGTTAGTTAGTTAGTTAGTTCAAGAGTATAATCTCTCTGGCTAAGTTGGTGACTCCACCTCAGCTGTATTACTCAACTTTCTCGGGAACTCCTCATAGATGTGATGGAGTTTGTGTCCATTTTGATTGTGTATCCTGGTATTTGTGGTTTGTCTGGGATGTTTTGCGGGTATTCATCAAATTTCTGCTTGAAACTGGTCATGGAGCATCCTGTCTGGCCACGGATATTTAATGGAAGGCTGTTGAAAAGTTGTGGACCCCTAATTTGAAGGCTCCCTTCTTTGATTGCCATAATTTTACCAGATGTACACTATTTTGTTTGGAGGACTTGGCGCAGGCGACCCTGCCGTGTTGATGTGTATTATTTTATTCGAACATTTGGGTCAGTTCCTTCTAGAATTTTCCAAGTGTATATAAATCGATGTCTTTCCTACCTCCTCTCCTGAGAATACATTTTGAGGGCTGATAGTCGATCCCAGTAAATACCTCAGATATTGGATATATCTTATGGAGAATGATCTGAAGAGGGACAAAAAAATTCTGGATATCTCCAACTCTGTGTGGTGTCCATAGCTGGGAGCAGTAATCTATGTGTGGCTGGACTATGCTGGACCATAATGTTTTCATAGTGTACATATCTCTGGCACTCATTTTGATGCCAAGGTCTTTGACACATTAGGTTTGTTAAATGTTTCTGCTGTTTGGTCCAAAGAATGAATTGGAGTCTTTTATGTCTTGATTTTTACCATATCGGAGTAGTTCAAACTTGTTTTCATTAAAATGCATGTTGTTCATTTATTGCCACTTGTACATTGTTTTGAGGTCGTTCTGTAGTTTCCTTTATTTTTGATGGCAAGAAGGACTCTTGTATCATCTACAAAGGACATGTATTGTTATTGATGTCCCCTATTAGAATGAGAAGTAATATTGGGCCTAGAACAGTTCCCTGTGGTACAATACTTATCACCTTGGACAAGGTTGAGCTGGCACCATTTGTTGTAATGGACTTGGTTCTATCACTAAGAAAGTTATGAATCCATGTCTCCACTTTTCCACCAATAACTAGCTGTTTCAATTTATGTCATAGGATCCCATGATCAACCATATCAAATGCTTTTGCAAAGTCAAGTTATACAATATCAAAATAAATTCCCTCTTCTACCAAATTCAAAATTGTGTTGTAGTTTTCTAGTAGTTGAGTGAGGCATGATCTTTTTCACAAAAATCTATGTTGGTTTGCAGTTAAGAGATTGTTTCTCTCCAAAAAAGTTGCCAGTTTTTCACGGAGTACTCTTTCAAAGAACTTAGTGAGATGGGAAGTAAGGGATATTGGCCTATAGTTTTTAGGTTCTGATCGGCTGCCTCCCTTATGTATGGGGGTAATAGTGGCTTGCTTAAGTAATAGGGGCACTTGGCCTTGGTCCATGGATTCTCCACTCAGGCTGTATATGGGTTTAGAAAGGGATAGTTTACATTTCTTAAGTAATATAGCTGGAAATCCATCGGGCCACCAGCTAAGTTGCTACTTAATTTACCAATTGCTTTTTCAATGTCTACATGGGAAAAGATGAAATCAGGGTTAGTTGTGGCTTACCGGGTATATTCATTCAGATTCTGGAAAATTTTTGGAGCATTCTGGATCTTTTTCTCCGGATCTGGTTGACTGAAAACACTTTCATATTGTAAGCTAAGCTTTTCTGCAATTTCTTTGGGTTCGTGTACACTTTGCCCTTGTTCATCAATTAAGGGCCATCTATTTGATTTGGTTTTGCTATATTTAGCTGCATATTTGTAGAAGAATTTAGAGTTCTCTTTTATTGCAGCTATTTCTTTTTCTTCTTGTTTGTGAAATATGGTTAGCATGTCCTGTATCTTGATTTCCACATCATGGAGTGTATTCAGGAGTTTTTTTTATATTTACTCAGGTGGTTGAGAGTTTCAGTCTCTACTTTATCAAGTTCTTTTTCTCATGAGTATTCTTCTTTCCCTTGGAATAAATTTTGTTAAAATTGTTCATGATGAGAGTATTTCTGCAGGCCTTTTCCACTTTGGTTAAGAAGTTATGTACTTTGTTTGTATATTCTTCTCCCAGAGCAGTATTCCAACTTATTTCACTTAGCACTTGGTTCAGTTTGTCCCAATCACCATTGCTGTAATTAAATTTTGACAATGGAGCCTTGTTTTCCTCAAAATGGTTAGTGGTAATCTACTTTGGGCTATAATTCAGAGTTATATCTAGAATGTTGTGGTCAGAGATCACTGTTAGTGTTGAGAGATAGTGGTGAATCAATTGTTCATTATTACTCAAGGCTAGATCCAAGATGTTATTACCTCTGGTTGATTCTATGATGTATTGGTTTAAAAAGATTGCATCCATTAGTTGGGTCTGGATCTGTTGAAGAATCTCTAAAAAAGACTGTCTAGTCGGCATTTATGGCTGTTGCATGTACTGATTAAGTTTCTCAATAGGTTTGGGATGACATGCTTCAGCATAAGCCCACTGATTTCCTAGCAGGTAACATTTTGACCAAATACATGGTACACTGAATATTTAGACCTATTTATAGGTGTTCTTCCTTTTTACGTGGGAACGTCTTGCCATTTGTTCTAAACTAGTGTTTGAAGATCTGGCTGTCATTTCATAGTGGGGACATTGGGCCTCTGGAACCATGGGATTATTCTTTGTTACAATTGTTTAAAATATCTTTTATGATGGTAGCTGTGATACAGTTATATTTCTTCTATGGTATATCTAAAGGGTGTTTCATTATTCACTTCACCTCATTGTCTTTGGTGGCCCATTTAACTTACTAGTATTTGTGTGCAAAAGTGGCCACAAAACTAGATTTCATTGTTCTATTTCTACAATTTATCAGGGAAGTGCTGTTGCGATGTGTGTCACTAAACTGATCTGATAGTCATAGTTGGAAGCACTTAGTCTTTCCAATTTGGTTGGAAATCTTTCTGACACAGAATGGCCAACTGAAGACTATTTGAATCAATGTGTTACCATTAGAATGTGGGATGATTCAGGCATTTAAATTCAGTGTTTGTGGGATTGTGGTTCTGAATCATCAACATATCTGTTCAACCTGTGTGCTAATTTAGAGGTTGTGTTTTTATTTCATGTTGGAAGAGTAATCCTATTCAGGGGTGTCTGTTCGTGTTAAATGGTATAACGCCATCCTAGACAGTTACATACAAAAGTGGATCATTTAAGATCCCCAATCTAACCAATAATAAACCTAGCTGTTATAGATGTTGTACTATCTACATTTATCTAGAATGCAGTTTATAAACAAATGCATCTGTGGCTTGTTTGATAAAATCTTAGGAGGCATATCCAAGATAATACTAACAACAAATAGAGGGTTCGTAAAGTTCCAGATTGATGAAACACCCTCACCCACTTGTCACTGTACAGGTTAGATTAGGAAAATGAAAAACGTGTGTTATATTCTGGTTGAGATGATATTATATTGGTATAGTACTGTATTTCAGTTAAATGCTGTAGTCAGTATCACTTAAAAGCCGAAAGAGTGACTTATTGATCAGATGAGTCTTTTTAATGATGCTGTAGAACTGGTGGCATGAATAGTCTGATTTGGAAGCCATGAGAAGGAACCAGAAGGTATTTATCCTGGAAATGTTATAAAAAAGACGTGATTTGTGCTGATCAGTCTGTCATGAAATAAGTCAGGACCTTTTAAAGGGTCCTGTTTATTTCTGTCTCTTTTCTGATAGTGCATCGATCTGCTGGTGAAAGAACCAGTGTAATTGCCTCAGGGGAAATGTGCTCAGTAATTCAATGTTTTTGGCAGATCTGTGGGACACTGATAGGATTACGCTCCAAATATACACCCTAGATTAGTATTATAAATAAATAAAGGGATGAGAAAGTTTAATATCAGTTCTCTTATTTATTGATAGAATATTCTTAATACCAGTAAAAGTACACACACCGGCTGAAATGTGAATAGAACTGTTTCTGTATACATCATAAACCGAGCCGAGATATCTATTTGTCTTACCACTTCCTGTCACTGTAACGTCCACCCAACACCCAAATTCTTTTTACCTGAAAAATTTATCTAGCAACCACTGAGAAGCACTGGCACTGTAAATTAAAATTTTACAGCCACTGTGATATTTGGTTCCTAAGCAATATTTCATTTTTAGCTGGGTTAGAAGACGTCCAGGGAGAACCTTCAAGCTGTTGGAAGTTTTTAAAACTGAAAAATGGTCTCCCATCAGAACTTTGTTTTAATTATTGTTATCAGAATAGGAAGAACAGTTATTAATATTTTTTTATATCCAATGTAATTACTTGAGATATAACTGGAGAACTGTTAGATACATATCCATGGATGAAAAAAAAAGGATTTTATAATCATTTAACTTGGAAATTGACACCAGAAAAGGCATCCAAGTAGAAACAATTTGGTTGAAATTTCAATAATTATAACACAGTAACATACACAAACAACTATTATTTCCTTTGCATGGTTCTTTTGTACATGTCTAAAATGTATAAATCAGTTGAATTGTAATTAAGTATTTATTTACAAACGCTGACTCAACACAAACCAATTAATAACTGATTATATTCAACCAATCATGTTAAGAGAAATAGATGTGGACACAATTTTGTTGGTATTGAAACAAATGGGATACATGCTTAAAAGTGACCCAACTTGTACATGTATAGCCTACTTCTGACTAGCTGATCAATGCAAATAGCATTCTGTAATGTATTTTTGGTTATAAATGACTTCTTTTGGTCTAAAAGCATGTGATTTCAAAGACCAGCTACCATTTATGCATGCTATGGTTAGATTTCTGAACGTGTCAAACTGCACAATTTCACGCGTATATTTATTATACTACTGCACAGTGGATATGTGTTCCTTTTTCTTCTATCTCTGGTTGTGCAAGAAGCATGTGCTTCATCAAATGTAACTGGGTTGCATCAGTCTCAACTTTATATTTTTAAGAAATTGAAGCGATAAATTAACATAGTCACTATTTGTTCTCATTTTAAGCTTTATTAACGAGGTTGCTAATACTGAACAGCGGATGATCAGATTAACCTGATATTGTATTTTTCAGGTGCTCCGAACATTCAGATGAACAAGGCTCCAAGTAATATAAAAACAACAATTAAATCTGGCACCACCTATCATCCATACAACAGATAATTGTCTTAAAAAGTGAGGAACCCTGTATTAATCAGTTGCTAGGCCTTCTCATTTATTTAACATTGAAATAAAGATTGCATATGAATTTCCATTACTTAATTTAGAACAATAAATTTGTTGTGTGTGATGTACTAATAGTTATCCATTCTCAGACAATGAATTATTATTTTCACTGTTGTGTTCATGGTTGACAAACTGTAAACCAGTTCACATATGTAAACATTTGCACAACTAACAAGACAGAAATCCATGTTTTAACCATAATTTAATGAGGGTCTTCTTCACATTTCATTCTAACAAACAGATCCATCATCTTTCAAGCACTTTATTTATGCCAGTTCTGTTCCAAAAATCACCTGCCAGGATGCGAACTGTTAGCACTGTAGAGCTTCTTCATCGAGTACCAATTTCATACGTGCATTTTAATAATATGGTACCAAGAGACAAATTATTCGGAGTGAGCCCTTTTAGTTAATTAAAATGGCTAGTGATTTTGTCCCACCATTGATGGTTATTAAATCCAAGTAGCCATTTTATACCACAATCTAATTATATTGGTTGAGAGGATTATTTATGTGGCATATTCCAGGAAAATGTGTATTCGAGCTTGAATGTATACAGCTGAACAGGACACTTAATATAAAAAAGAAATGGTTTATTTTTACAGCTATCAGGCTCAAAGGTGTTCTACTGGTACAGAAATCTTTTATACACAAATACCAATTATAATTATATAGAAAACAAAACCCATGTTGTTACTGTCAGTGAAGTACAGCTAAAAGCATACGATTACGCTTCACACACAACTATATACATAGAAAAATGAACACTAATGTCAAATACCATGATCTATGTTTTTGAATATAGGTACATAAGTCGCATTCTATTAACAGAACATGAACATCGAATCTCTACACAGCAGGTTGTACTGGCACTGCAAGAATTGCTAGTCACAAACTAACATTTCTTTATTCTAGTTGCCTAGAATGAACAGATTTTTTTGTAAATTAAGTTATTGTAACTATATGACCCAAATAAATTTACCACTTCTTGCTGCTGATGTTATAACATGCTGAGATAGGAGAATGTTTGCAATTAATGCAGAATGAAGAACATCTTTGTCAAGAGAAACAAAGTGATAAAAAGATAAATACACATCAGGGTACCAAGATATTTCCATAAACCTACCACTCTAACAAAGAGCTAACTAATCAAACTCTTGTGTTGATAAGGTAGACCAGTGAAGTGTTGACCATAATAAATATCTGATGGTACTGGTGAAATTAATTATGGCCGCTTGTAATGACCAACAATGGATAACATCTGTAATGACAGATGCTGGTGATGACAGTGTTGGTAATAAAGGACCTAGCATAATCAATGGGAGCAACCATTGTCAGTAATGAAATGATATATATATACTAGAGAACGTTTGATGTTTCAAGATACACAGTTACAAATCTTATGTAACATTTTGATAAGCAATATCACTGTCATCTATATACAAAAGTTTTACAATGAAAAAAGATAATTTTGTATATTATATGTACCTGTGCGCAGACAGAAATCCATTTCAAGGTATCCAGAGGGGCAGGTCTGGGCTAATAAAACCTATATTGCTCACATTTTCATATGCTATAATCTAGTTAATGGTTGCATCAACTAGTTTCAAAGTAAGCAATCCTTTTCTCTGACAAAAACTATGCAAGTATTTCACACACAAAAGCAAAATATAAAACTGGAGAAGAAAAATAGATGTTCTAGTGATCTGTGACATCTGAAATGCACTTATTTCCGACCCTTGCAAATAGAACAATATTATCACACACGATCTAAACCAGAATATTAGACTCCAAGCTGTCACAATCTTCTAAAACAAAGACGTCAACTTGGTTGCCAGTGTGTAAGGAATACAGTTCATTACCCAACGTCAGTATAAACCTTGTATACAAGAGGTCAACAACAAAGAAAACAGGTCAATCTGTCTTTTAGGTTCTGAATACTTCAGGAGGCAACCGAGAACAGTTGTCAGATGTAGTATAAATATCAAATTATGTTTTATAGGAACCCTTCTAGAACACAATTTTCATGAATCTTGTGTTAAAATAGAAATAAAGTATACAGGTATCGATTTAATTAATAATGACTTCTTGAACTGGCCACTTTACGTATACTTCTGTTTGAACGAACTCTGACAAATACAATATTTTAGGAATGACCCCATGTTTAATCATCGCGGAATGCAAAAATTTACTGTCCATCAGACTCTACTCGATTGTTACAAAGCAAAGTCAACTCTGAACTACAAAACTTTCACTAACAGCAAAAATTAGTTGAACCTGGGATCTTATTCGAAGAGCAACATATGAAACTCTATTAGCAGGATACATAGAGCAAAAACACGCACAAAAGAATGGCATTTTTAACTAAATGCACAAATTATAGAAACATTTGGACTGGTAATATCTGTGGCTATTTCAGATTAAGGCCTTGTGTTGGAAGAACCATGTTGTTGCCTGGTATTACATAATCACCGATCATAAACTGATTGCTGATTGGATACTGTCGCGCACTGCCACCTGGTGATGTACTCTGAAACAAAAAAAAGACATAAGCATCTCTAGATCAACATCCAAGATGACATGATAATACTTATTTGCTCCATTTTACTGTCTACTTCTAGTTTGGCAGCAAAGAAATGACAATTTTTCATTCTGGACTCTATACTGACTGAAGAAACTGCCAACAAACGACACACACACACACACATAAACCATGTCCTTTCTTTGGATACAGACAACATCATTACAGCTAAAAGACAAAGCTTTGCCTCACACATTTTTTGCAGAGCCAATACGCTGGAGCTGACTGTGATACATTCCCTACACAGCCAATATTTACAACAAGCTCTTTTGTACTACCTCAGGTTGTACTTGATTCATTAGACTGGGGCTTATTCCTCCACCAATAGAAGTCCGTGTTTGTAAGGCAATCTGTCCTGCCCCCTGCGGATTGATTATGGTGGCTGCTGGTATGCTTCCTGGATTAACAGGAGCTACATTAGCTGCAGAATAAACCACAACCATTTAGCTTGCTAATGACGAACTCGGGCTACTGTCCACAATTATAGCTAGTCAATGATTTAACCCTTTGAACCCAACAAGCTCGCTGTCCAGCCCCTTACGCTTCGGTGTATAAACGAAAAGGCCAGTTTTCTGGCATCGCAGTCTAATATTCCTTAAACTTTTTTTCTTCTATTTACCGACTCAGAGTAGATCATCTAGACATAGAATGTCCATTAACAATAAGAATGACACCCTTTAACGGCATTAGTTAACCCCTAACAGTACAATTAGAGGTAGAACTTTGCTCTCTTTGTGCACATGCATCAGCATATTGGAATATCATTCTAAAAATAAACTGACTGATGGTAGTTATTGTCGTTATCTAGTGGCATTTCAGGCCTGGCCTGGAAAGTACTCAGTACAATGCTATCACTTGGGTACCAAGAGTGTTACAGTGAAACTCAATTGATAATTCCATTTTGGAAAATCACCTCCCAAAAATAGCGTTTTCTTTTTGTTTGTTAATAACTATTTGCAGAAATGAACACAATTCTAACAGGGACTGTAGGGTTGAAAGCTTTACAATAAGTTAAAATAAGACCACTCCTTTAAAATATATGTTCAACATCTATAACTGTATTGAAATAATTTTGGAGCATTAATAATGTCTATAACAGCCTAACCAAGATTTCTGATTTCACTATTTTTGTTAATTACTGTGATGAGTGACAAATGCTAACATTTTTATTATGCCACACAAACAAAACTGCCCATCAATCAGCTCATATATATTTCAAATGATGAATGTTTTACGAGGCTATGAGAAAACACCTTATCTGAAAACATGGAATGCCAACTAACTAAATATACATGTAATCAGACAGCATCAATGACCAGTTAAAACAAGAGTTCAATTCATTAACCTAAGCCAAGCACTCACTACATGCTAAATATTAAAGCTAACTATAAAAAGCTTTAATTAGCAAACAAACCTAACGGCACTAAGTTGGTCTGGACAGGACCAGACTGTGGGTGAATTCCATGTGTCTCGTCTGTTGCACCATTTAACAAGGACGTCACACCAAATGTCTGTACCTGATCAACAGCAGCTGTAAAAATGAAGGGCAAAACATCGACATCAAATCCGTGTGTTGGGCCTAAAAGAACCCAAATTCCCAGTTACAATGACCAGACCTGGCATCAATACCAATACAAATTCTACTTCAAAAACAGCATTTCCAGTTACAAAATACCTGAAAAGTCTAGTCAAAATTTTTTGTGGGTTAAATTCTGAGATGATGGCTTTGATCTACCTATCTAGCTTGGACCAGCGACTTCTCACAACCCTCACTTATTATGTGACTTCACTCACTTAATAAGTTTGATTCTGTTTGTTAATTCACTGCTACTGGGTATATTTTATTTATTGCAATTAGGAATTATATTTTGTGTAAAAAAGATCTCTGTTTTGACATATTGTATCATTTCTCAAATGCTATTCTTCGTGCATAACGCTACTAAAATATCCCAAAACAAAATTCATACTCTGTTCAAGAGAAATCGAAGCCTATTACAAGAGTTAAACATGCACCCATGAACGTTCATTTATTGGTCCATATATTTGCTATCTTCATCTGAAAACATGCACTATTTCTGATCCTTAGTATTTTTTGTGCAATTTTACAGAAACATTTTATTTTCCATACAAACACTGAGGTAATATTTATGTTTAAGACAACAAATGATTAAGCAATTACTGGGAACATTTATGAAATACACAGTTGTATGTAATCTCCAGGATGGTCCCTATTTTTGCCCACCCCGACAGTGCTCTGTCTCACTTTGCGATCCACCTATAACATGATCGACAGCTTGTGGACCCCAACAACTATGTTATAACAGGGGCCTACTGTATTGTTAATCAGCCACATTTTGCTCAAGAACAATATCACAGGGAAAGTTCTTTAGTACCAACGCCAACTACATGGTACTGTGCATTGTTGTTGCAACTGTCATACATTAATATTATCTGGTGAACACTACACACTGTGACTAAAGCCATGAGGAGTTTCACACACATGTGTAGCTGTTCAAGCAGTGAACTGGTGAAAGTCTGTCTCAAGACCTTTAAACATAATCATGTAGAAGATGTGAGCAAATTCATGCTGCTCTCAGGAAGAACAAATCACTCTCCTTGGCCAGTCCAGTTGAGTGATTTTTAGCTCCCCTGCATTTTTCATATGTGGAGGACAGGTGAATGAATAACTGAGCAGGTGGATACGGTATGATGACACAGCAAGACAAAAACTCCACAGGTAGATGCAACTTAATTTCAGTGGAATGTGAAAATAGTCATACCATTTGGGTCATGTTGATTCCAGTATGCTTCACTAGGTGATGTGTGTTCTGTTCCTGGTGGTGGCTGTGGCTGTTGACCTGTGTACCTAAAGAAGGGGTTCTTTAGATCGAAGGAATTCCATGACTTTGTGTTTGTGCCTGGTATGCTCACTTCTATGGAGACATCATAACTCTGTCTGTAACAAAGAATATAGACTACAGAATGAGGAACATCAGGAAACACGGGTTTTAATCAATGTTTTTTAATTTTTCATTCTCCTAACTCATCTATCTTTAAGTGTTATAGATGATGATTGGTGTTCTATGGTCACTTTTGTGCACATGGTAGGCTAAATGGGCTGACCTTAAGTATTATAATTCACTCCAATATTGCTTATTTAAAAAAAAAAGGAATTGGAATCAGTGATTAGAGTAGATTAAAAAATGATAAATTTGATGTGGAATTGGAGTTGACCAAATGGAATTGAGTGGAATTGGAATTGACAAAATGGAATTGATGCCATGTCTGTCACACACACACACACACAGTCAAGGAAACTACAGAGAGTAGAAAAATTTTCGAGCTCTATAATGCAGAACCACATTTAAAGTATAGCATAATACTGGGTGTGATAAGAGTATTTGTATCACTGGCACTTATATAGCTAAAATAGGTGACTGGAAATCATTCAAATGTGATGTACCTCATGTCAACATCAGTTAGTTTAAATGATAAACTGAACGGAGTTAAATCTATATTTCTGACAATACATGTCATTGTGATTTTCATATACAACACATTTGAATGGCTCCCGCTAGTGTGTTTTATTAAATCTACATTACTACTAATTGTATTATTATAATAGCAAACATAATTCTAGCATTACCTTTTGTTACACTGTAATATTACTTTTCCTGTTAAGGTCTGCCCCTGCTTGGCAAATATTGGATTCATCAGTAGGCATCTGACTTGGTACCAGTGAGTTAATGGTTGTGTGGGACTTGTGGACAACCAGATTGTTGATCTAAATTATTTTATGGAACACAACATGAAAAATAATTAATTTCACCACTAGGTGCATAAGTGCACACACACACACACTGTCATAAATGAATTAACAATCACCAGAATACTAGCATACAAATAATTAGAATAACAAGCATAACCAAACTCAAGATGAAGAAAACCTACTGTGAACCAAAAAAGGCAACATCAAACCAGAAGGCTAAACCATGGACTGTGCCCGACTGCAACATGACAAAAGATAATGGTATTTCTATTCTGTGAAGGTCTGTTTCATGTGCAGTTTGAAAGTCGACTGTATATTTCTGGGATCTGGCAAGGCATATACGAATGTCAAATGTATCCTGGAATAAAAAGAAACACACATTATAGTTTCTACAGAAGGAATTTTTTTAAATGTACACAATTCACAGCAATCCTTTTCTACTGGCAAAACAAGCATACATACTACAATTGGCTGGTTGAAATATTCGCTGACTGCGGCGTCTCGTAAACTTGAGAGATCAACTCCATGGAAGGCTGGCTGGTACCTGTAACATCAAAAATTATAATAAACAATATGGAATGCATACTTCTGGCCTGATTTAGTTACCAGTATGTAGCTTGACATATCAAGTGAAAGTAATTAACCATAATACTATGTAAATATAATAAACTTATACGTATTCTCATAGCTATTTTCTTCTAGGCAACTGATAACACATAATAATTAATATTACATTTCTAAAGAATTTCACACATACACACCAGAAGTTGGCCTTCGAGAACTGTTCCATATATAGTGAATCATCAGTAAAAGGAGCCACATGAAGATCTCCTTGTGTTGGAAACATTTTACCTGAAATGAGTCATCACAAAGACATTAACCAACTATGTTACTATAGTAACATCAATGACAAATCATATTTTAACAGTCTACAGTAATTTAAAATTAACTTTCAAGGAAAACCACTTTCCGAGTATTAAACCCAAATGGGACAGCCATCGCACTCACCTCCAGGTTTCAACCACTTCTTGGCATGAAGAAATGTCTCGAGCATCCTCTCGTTAAAAAGCATGTAACCCATAGGCTCGGAAATTATCACATCAACTTTCTCTGGGATTTCAATTTCCTCTATCTTACCTGAGATCACCTCAATTTTGTTCTCTAACTGATTACTTTTGACCAATTTCTGAAAGTGAAAATATCTCATTAAAACACCATGTGGTTGGTAAACAATAATGAATACACAACAAACAGCAGTAACCCATAATATTATCAAACATACTGGACATGAAAAAAAACCAAGATATTTCCCTCCTGCTATGGGAAGAAATACCCTTTTGCCCAGGAGAAATGACAAAATGTGTTTATTTTCAAGTCTGGTAGCATAACGATGTGTAAACCATAGTATCTTCGGAGTACATTCATATGAGGGATAAAAGCAATTACTGTTTTTATTCATCTATTTAACTATGCAGTAATAAGAAAACCAACACATAGTCAAGATTTAAGTGGTTTACTATACAGTAAAAGTTGGTTATAACGAAATTCGATAGAAATAGGTATTTATTTCACTATAATGGTACAAATCTAGGTGCCATATATTGATTACCGAAGCACGAGTGATAATTGGTGAAAATAACCCTATTTTATTACGTGTATTGTCTGGTATTTTGCCATGAATGGAAGACACGGAGTATATGTGTTCAAAACAATGCAATTAAATTTCATTGTCATTTTCATATTGATTGTTGCATTTATGGTTGCAATGATCACAACAGTCATTGGACTGACAGATAACTGAAATTTCAAAGATTGTATTTCGTTATAACCAGCATGATTTATATTGATTTAATGCTGCTGGGACCGAAAACTCACTTTAAATTAAGCAAATTTCCGTTGTATAAATTTTGTTATATCCCAGTTTCCTAACAATGGAAGTGAATGGACGTTTGGCCGGACCAGCTAACCACTTCCGAGTTAAGCTACTATTTCTTTATATCCTAGTTATTTAAACCGACTTTTACTGTATTACATCTGGCATATAGCACTGTATGATAGTCATTTAGTAGTAACAGAACATTATGGTATCAGAGAATGTTTACATCACACAGATATGAAACAACAAAACATACATAACAATAATTATCATGTCCATAATCAGTCGTCAATTTCCACATCTCCCCATAGTTGGTCATAGCAAAAGACCAGCTTTGATGCTGTTTCCCCCCCCTCCCCAAGACTATTCCTAATTTTGCTATGAATTTGAATTAGCCAAAGAAGATACCTGATTATGTCAATGTGGGTACTGACAATTAGATCAGAGACCACCCAAACATCTCTTCACAGTGATACATAGCCAATGCTACAGACCACATGCCATTGTTAGGAGTATCCATTAGACACCCCTCACTGTCCTTATAATTGATGAGTTATTTGACAGCACTGTGTAATGAAGCATTTATTATATGATGCATCACTGGATAGATACCAGAAATTAATAATGAAAAAGCTGACCCAGTAGTAATCCAGAATCTCACATGTACCAAGAGAATTGTCATAGTAATCATCATAGCCATTGTTGTTTTCCATACCCTTAGTTTTGGCAACACATTCCCCAAGAAAATCTTCATACAGGGCACCATCTTCTATTCCATCCATCTTATTAGATATGCTACACTTTAAGAAGGACATGCAGACCAATATTTTCTGGAAATACACTTCCATGCAATTTTCACCCAATCGATGACCAGGGGAATCGACTGTCTCCTTAAATTACACTACCTTTTATTTCCATTGCTAATGGCTTTGATGTTATAATTAAAAAACAAACTTGTCACACCAAACACACCTGATTGTTACTTCAACTGGCAAGTGTTGTTAATTAATTGTTTCACAGCAATTGGCGAGTAAGGTTTGCAATGTGAGCAATGATTTCTATTTTAACCCTAATCATCTGGAGGTACTGTTAGGTAACAGCATATGACTATTAATGATCACTACATAAAGACCGGCATGTTTGGGAAATCCAAATAACAGTTTGATGAAAATTAAATGTTATTTATTGAATAACAATGGTTTAGTAGGCAGAGATGTGACAAGTTTGTTCCGACTTTGGCTCATACAAACATGCCTGATTATAACTTCAATTGGCAAGTGTTATTAATTAATTGTTTCACAGCCCATCTGGAGGTATTGGTAGGTAACAGCACATAACTATCAAGTATTATTACATAGACTGGCAAATTTGGGAAATCCAAATAGCAGTTTGGTGAAAATTAATTGTTATTTATTGAATAAAAATGGTTTAGTAGACCAATCTCTATTAATTAATTATTTTACTCCCAACCCTGTGAGAAAATAATATACTTTTTGTTTTAACAAACTAATACATTTACTTACCTCACAATGTTGAACCATACTTGAGGCCTCAACAGCATAAACTTTTCTTGCACCAGCTTGGATTGCAAAGAATGAGAGAATACCTGAGCCAGCTCCAACATCTAACACTACCTGAAATACAGAAATATTATTCAGTGTTTTAGTAAGAAAAATACGTATTACCATTTATCATAAGTCAAGCATATTTAGTTTAGACAACATACAGCTTAACCTTTAATAGTTGGTCTGAATAAAACCACACACACACAAAATTACTAATAGTTTAAGGTTACATTACAATTAAAGAATGACTACCACTGAGACTAGTTTCAAAACTAAGTATGCTAATATCTGAATATAAATTATCATGCTTTGGGTGGTTTGTTTAGCCATGTCATTGGTGATACATGGTACACATGACCAAGGGCAACTCCCTCCAGAAACATCCCTATACACAAATATTTGTTAGATCTGAACCTACAATTTTGAGCTTTGTAGCACAATGTTCTAACAACGGCACTGTCAGAGTGCCCTGAGTAATCAAACACTGCTAACTCTATGTAAATTAGGCCAACATTCTGAGTATTGCATTCCACTGAAGGCAAAGAATTTAAATACCAGTCTAACCCCCACTTAAATATTTGCAAACACACACTGAAAAATAGGTCCCAAACAGTTGTTTTAGAAATAAAAAAAATATTCAAGAATATTTCTTTCTTTAAAGTTAAATTTAAGATATACCAGGGTTGGCAGTTTTTTTTACACAGATGTTATTAACACCATTAATTAATGTTTATTAACATCATGTCAAAAACATTTTTTTAACAGTTTAACACTGACTTACAACTACAGCTATAAAATAGTACAATGATAACAATATAACATCTACTACAACATGACTGTAATACATAAACAGTAATTGAGTTAGCAGACTAATCCCCATTATGATAACCCAATACCCAGCCTAGTTGACCCTTACTGATGAACACATATAGTTGCCTACATGTTCCATCCCTCATACAAAGGTATGAATCTTACTGCAAAGCAATTAGACACTGCCAACGGATGGATAACCATGAAAGATCCAAGTTTCATTGCCTGGCTAACAGGTATAATTATAGTATTTTCCATTTATATTTCCTATGGCATAAAAGTGTTAATGAAATTTACTAGGATTAGTACAATTGTCTGATAATAAATGACGCTTTTTACATTTTTTACAGTAATTTATGGTTATTAACAATGTAATTCAATGTAAACTCAACCCCAAGATTTACCTCAAAATTGAGGCCCCCAAAGAGTATTTATGGTATCATGTAAGTGATTAATTGGCTCATCACAATAATATCTTAAAAGACTGATAGCCAAAAAAAAAAAACAACAACATAAGAGCAACTGCTTATTCAACTAACAACCAAATATAACACATCTTATCACATCCAGAATGTCTGTGTTTTGAAGGATAAAAATATAGTTATCAGCAAGTTCACTGCTGTGGCTGAATGTATTTTTTTTTGAGACACAGAAGTGAAATTGTTTTCCATTATTTTCCAACGGTTTGCCAGCATATATTTTTAGCCAAGACAAAATTCCAAGGTATTCACGGGGACATAAAAACTCCATAAAGAATCTACAGATGGGTAAAGACAGAAGCTAACCTTATCTTCAAAATCTGCAGTGTTATTTAGCATAGCTCGCTGGTAAGTGGACGTTCTTACGTAGTCCTGCATCATGTTCTGTTGCTGGGACAAGTAGCTGTAAAACTAAAAACAAATGAAAGATTAAAATTGGAGCGAGTTATAATTTTATTGTAAGTGTTGAAAACTCAGAAGAAATTTAAATCCCGAAACATAACCGAATACAGACAGCTAATCCACCATATATATCATCATTTAAGACTGAGATAACATGTTATTACTATGATGGTTAAATGCACTAAGAACAAATTGCAATAAGAAGCACAGAAACTCTTAAAAAGCAGAAACTCAAACAACCTGAAAATATTGCTCAGCAGATGCTGCATCTGTCCGCTTGTTGAATACTGAACCCTCTTTAATTGCTTTCAGTTTTGCTTCGCAAGTCCTCAGATCTGGAGGAAGCAAAAAATTTAAAATGTATTGTGTTGGTAAAGATGAAACACTGGCAACTCTGTAGTAAATTCTCTTTTATAACAAATCAGATCATGGGGAAAACTTAGTTATTACTGTAAGTAACAATCAGGATTTAGAACTATAAATTCCTCTCTGACATACCTTTAATGGTGCTGAATTTCATCAAGACAGAGATGCCTTCTGACGTAATGATGAGACTTCGCTGACCTAAATGAGCCATTTCAGTATTAGAGCAGATCTTCATTGTTTGTAAACAGTGGGAACCTGAGAGAGAAAGAAAGCCACCACATGAGAACCTGTAATAAGCAACAATTTTAAGAAACAAACAAACCAAAATTGTGGCTACCTATAAGGTCAACAATATTAAAACAAACAGAAACAGTAAAAGACATACACTACATTATAAATAGAAGGCACAAAACATTTACTCTCCATTCGTTTATAATCTTAACTTTGTATTAATGCACCAGTCATTACAACCAGGTAAATTGACTGAATGATGGAAGAATCCTAGATCTAACAAGAGATGATTGGTGTTTTATGGCCACTTTTGTACACTAGGTACTGTATATACTCCACACATAGGCCACACTTTTGATACCACGAAATTGCTGCCAAAAGCGAGTGCATCTTATGCACGAGTCAGACTAAAAGGGAAAGTAATATTTGGCATAATTTACGGGGAAATACAATAATATTGTTTTTCAACATTAATAATGAATATATGAACAAAAAAACTAATTAATTAGGTGTGTTTTCGATGTTGTCTTTCGAAGCCAAACTTGATTGTGATAACCACCATGATTATTTAATCCGATGCACTAATTAGTGACCACAAAGTGTAAAGTTCACAGACCTCCAAGGTAGCCGGCTTAATGGGCGACAATATCGGCCCATGATCTTTAGGTGTTCGGACTGATCACGTGTATTCGGTTTTTGTAACAACACATAACTGTTTATTCATCCATTGCAGAGGCATGACTACAGAAATGACTATGCCACGATCATAATTCCTACATAGTTGCTAAGATTATCCAACCAGGCTATCTGCCATGCCAACAAGTCCCAGTCACTGTATGTTTAAGAATTTAGCGGACAATTTCATGTTGAGTTGTTGCACATTCGAAGTCTAAAGATGTAATCATCACTAAAATGGATATATGTGCACACCCAGTGAATAGCGTGGCGTCGGCCTGTTGTCAAGTCATAATTTATGGGTAACATAGTCAGGGTCAGACTGTTGCTGATAACAAGGCCTTCTGGGAACAGCCAGCATATGGTGATTTATTATCTAAAGGTGTCAAATGATCAGGATCGCAATTAATCTGTTTGATGCAAAGGAATCCAGAAAAATATGACAGCCTGATCCTACAAAAAGTGTAGGTCCAAATCAGCTGCGACATGAAAACGGCCGCACTATGACCAATATGGCCGCCTCCATAAACTATTAGAGGCAGATGTTATTTTTGGTCTAAGACGTGTCATTACTATCAAAATTGAACAGAATGGTAATTGAAGCCATACCAAAAAATTATCATAGAAGCCACATAAAAAAGTAAAAATTATTACAGCAAACAATGTGTTAATTACTTCTAACGCTGGCACATGGGAACTACTAATAAAGTACTTCAAATAGCACGACGGAAATGAACGCACAGCAGCAGACAACCTGAAGTGGCCCTTGTGACCTATCATCACACAGTGGATGAAAACAGCCTGGGATTAAACCGACCCCGGCATTATTACCAAATGGATCAAGAAGTGCTCTATCACTTAGTATCAGCAAATATTTAGATGGCACAGAAGATAATATATTGTGGGATGAACAGGATGAAAAATCTAACACTGACAAAGAAGGCTACGAGATGTATGATGACACATGAACAGATACAACAGATGTTCAATGAAGACAGTGATGATGAAATTTTAGTGTCTTATACACAGGTTCAACTCTAGGGGGGTTTATTGGTCCTAAAACCTGGTGCGTCTTATACACCAGTATATACAGTAAGTCAGATTCAAGGAAACCATGAGGCGGTAGCTGTGTTTTGCTTGACTGCTACAGCTAGTAGCTTTGACAAGTGAGTCTGTTTTGCCATAAATTTACGGAGATAGGGAGAACGTGGATGCATTCATCTTTTAAAATACAAGACAGTTAAATCTTTTCTTAACATTTATTATGAAAACTGAAGAAGGTGGAAGCTACTTATCTCCATGTAAGCAGTTGTCAATACACCAAATAATATAATAAATTGATGCATAACCATGCTTGAATTTGAACTCATTACTGAGGCTTGTTGTCAGTGACTTTACCACTATTCTGTGTGCCTTGCACTGAGCATGAATGCACGTACTGTCGGATAATTAATCAGCCACATGGATTCTAGCTAAAAGTGAAACATGTAAACACAAAACTTATTGCTACATTTTTCCTCACAAAAACACCTTTAATAGTTTTATATAAAAATTCCATGTTTTCCATGCTATTTTTTAATTCCATGCTTTTAAGGCATTGATTTTTAACTATTAAAAATCCATTCCATGCTAGTCAAGGATTTCCATACCCTGCGTGAGCTATACTTCAAGCTACTACAATTTCATATTGTACACACAAAAACAAGCCAAAAAATGTCATGAAGCATAAATAAACCGTTTATTTTTAAAAGAAATCTCATCATCGATTAACGTAGGCATATTATTTTCATTCACAGAAAAATGATCTGTATTAAACAGGTCTGGTCACCCTGGCCAGCCCAGGGCTAGTGGGATGAAGCTATTGCTGACCTGTGTTAACCGGGTAGATTTGACATGGAACCAAGACATTAGATAATATAAAATAATAAACTTTATTATAAAGGATTAAGGGCAAAGCCAAAGGCTATCCAAATTATTCATACACTGCCACTGGACACTGATATGAGTCTACTTATTTAGTTATTACCCAAGTAAATTACCTGATAAATAACACATCATTAAAAGTATGCTAGATCTCTATCAGACATTTGGTTTGGTTGTTCGGGGAGAATACCCAGGCTGTCGCTTAATCAGCACAGCCTCTATGTTGGAGTGGTTGAGAAACCTCCTCCCCCACCACTCACAGGGGAGCAGTACGGAAAGATGGAGCCGAAATACCCTGAGGGTGGTCACTGCCAGAGTGTTTTACGTACTCAGGGGGTTTTTAACGTCCCCCTTTATTTTAAATAATTCAGTGGAGACGGCAACGCCATTTAACGTGGTCAGCCACCCACGATGTAGTGAGCCGAGAAATTAATCCCTGGAAAAGTTTCGACCTCTTACGGGGTTCGAACCTGCGACCGTTGGCACAAAGTGCCGGGTGCTTAACCGCTAGGCCACCGGAGACATTTAACACATACAGATCTATTTATCTAGAGTCTAGTCTACCACTTCTCTTATTCAGTTATTGCAGTTATTCCATCATCATCATCACCGTCATGGCCCTCTCCGCAGCTCATTTTTAGCAATTCACCGACGAAACCATGAAATAAAATAATATATTACCATCTCTAATATTCAAATGAGCGCTGAACTGCTTAGTTTCCACTTCAAGTTGTCGAAGTGGATTGTTATCGACCGAAAACTCTTCATTTTCAGTGTACGGAGAAACATACACGTTTTCAAAAATAGTCGCCATGATTGTTCCTCACAGCGAGGCTAGGATTGAATGCGACATATCAGATAAGAAAATATTTCATTATAAATTATTATCCCGAAAGAATAATTGCATAAAACAACAGAATAACCGTCCATTTAACTTAGTTAATATACTATGAATATTTAAAAACATTTAATCAAAAACCAATCCACATTTTGCGACAATAGTCAACGAGGGGTTATTCATTATCTTAGACATAACTGAGGGCTCATGGTTAATCGGGTTTCGGACATTAATATCTGTTTCGAAGGAGTTGAATATAATTAACAACATCAAATATAAATTTTCAATTACATTCTAGATAAATAAACCGTTAACAGCCTATTTAATGAAAATATCGCTACCGTTCTATTATATTTATATGTGGCTTACACAGCTAACTTTTGTAATTTTTTTTCAAGGGAGCTAGACCTAGACTCTATATATAATATAATATATAGAAATATACCCTCCTTACATATAACAAATTAAGTTTGGTTAATACTACTAAAATCATATTTGTATTTTATCAGTATATAAAAATGTACTGGTTCTGCCAACTGACCAGAATCTTGACTTTTGAAGAAATGTGTGGATCAACTTCTACCGCTGATAACAGGCATTGTCAATAAGTCAATGGATGAATCAGAGATGCCGTTGTGTTTGAAACGAGCCACCATAAGCCCGCTGCTTAAGAGACCTGGGTTGGATAAGGAAGAGATGAAGAATTATCATCCTATTTCTAACCTTCCTTTCATCTCTAAACCAATTGAAAAGGTAGTAGCAAGGCGTATAGAAGAACATTTAGAGCACAATGATCTTAATGACATTTACCAGTCTGCTTATCGTAGCCGTCATTCAAGTTCAACAGAAACTACTCTTTTGAAAGGGAACAGTGACATTGCCGAGGCTCTTGATGAAGGATCCACGACTGCATTAATTATGCTTGATTTATTCGCAGCTTTCGACGTAATCGATCACCCAATTCTACTGAAGCGTTTAGAATTTTCCTTTGGAATCAAGGAAAAAGCTTTAACTTGGGTAAAGTCGTACCTCGCCGACAGAACTCAATGTGTTTCAGTGGCCAATAAAACATCGCCAGATGTAGGTCTTCTTTTTGGTGTACCACAGGGATCCGTTTCAGGACCAAAGCATTATTGTATGTATACCAAACCAGTAGGTGAAATTATTAAACGGTATAATATTAAATATCATTGTTATGCCGATGATACACAAGTGTACATGACTTTGAAGTCATGTGATAAATGAGATGATATTTCATCTTCAATTGAAGCTTGTATTGCATACATAAGTACTTGGATGAACAGCAACATGCTGAAATTGAATAAGTACAAGACAGAATTCATTGTTTTCTCACCCAAGCAACATGTAAAGAAAACTGAGAATCTTCGCATTAAGGTAGGATCCAGTTATATAAATTATTCCATGTCTATAAGAAATCTAGGACTTATATTAGATAATACCCTAGGAATGGAGAAGTAGGTGAATTCTATATGTAAGTCCTGTTATTTTCAAATAAGAAAAATAGGACTTATTCGTAAGTACATAAATGGTGAGACATGCAAGACTAGTCCAAGCCGTTATTATTTCTCGGCTGGACTATGGCAATGCATTACTATATAATACCCCCTCTCTCTGACCAACCGCCTACAGCGAGTGCAGAACTGTGCTGCACGTCTGGTGACACGCACTCGCAAAAGGGAACATATAACACCAGTTTTGTTCCAGCTGCACTGGCTTCCTATACGTTTCGGATCATTGTACAAGATCCAGTTTCTTACGTTCAAAGTGCTGAATGGAACAGCACCAGTGTATGTAAGCGATCTGATCGAAAAATATATACCACTGAGAATGCTCCGATCTGAGTCCGATTCACTTTTGAGGGTACCAAGAAGCCATACAGCAATGTGCGGAGAGAGATCCTTCCGAGCATCAGCTCCCAGGCTGTGGAACGAGTTGTCAACCCACATAAAACTCGCAGCAAGTAGAAACATATTTTGTAAGGTTCTTAAAACACATTTATTTAAATTAGCATATTTATAATATTAAACCAGTTTATTATATATGAAATGTATCTGATCTATATGAGCTCAGAATATGTTTTAATTGTGTTTTAAATGTTAAGCGCCGTAGAGCAATTTCGGTTGAATAAGGCGCTATATAAAATACTATTATTATTATTTATTATAATATGGTTCTGAAATACGAGATCCTTATTAATACGTACGAGACTTACTCACAGTATAAATTAATAGCACGACTGTGAGAAGCAAAAAGGGGTATTTAGATATAGAATTATAGCAATTACTACACACGTGCTGATAAATAATTAATAAGTTATATGTATGCAAATCATGCAATTTGCATATAAATTGGAATGTAAAAATAATGCAACACTAAAGTTGCCTCCTATTCAGGCATTTATATTTAGGTGTCGGTGTAGTATTCGAAATGATATTTACATGATCAGAATATGAAGCTGTATGTAATCAGCCGGATGGTTTGTTTAAATTCTTTCACAATATTTGACAGTAAGACATACAGCCGGGTAGCTGTATGGGAGACATACATGCAGTACCTATTAACACTTCGGACTTAGTTTGTCGCTCTTCTAGTTTTCTTTTTTTTAAAGTTTATCCATCAGTCCTCTTATTAAAAACAATAACAGATCATTATTTGTTTTCTGACTGTTTTCTCTGATCATTGTCTGTTATGATTATTTTCCCACTTGTGCTTCGAATCAGGAAATGGCACAGAATTTTGGCGAATTCTTTGGTGACAAGATAGCCAAAGTTAGAAATGGACTACAATCAGTATCACACGATAATCCACAATTCTCTGTTACTGACACGGATAAAATCATAGATTTTGTTTTCGATCGATTCCAGTCTGTTACAGAGGAACAGATGCGCAAGGTAGTAGTTAAGCTTTCGAGTGCTACATGTGTGCTAGATCCAATACCAACACAAATGCTTAAAAATGCATTAATTAACAAAGATTACCAACATCTCATTAAGAAATGGAGTTTTCCCGACAAGTCTGAAAGTTGCGAGGGTTAAACCTCTCATAAAGAAATCCAATCTGGATCAGGAACAGCTGAAAAACTATCGACCTGTATCGAACTTACACACTCTGTCAAAGATCATTGAAAAACTGGTAGTCACGCAAATAAAAGACCATATGCTAGTACATGGACTTGACGCAAAGATGCAGTCAGCATACAAAAGTGTGCATAGCACTGAGACAGCACTTCTGCGTTTGAAAAACGACATGTTGATGGCAATCGATGGACGGAAGGCTGTGATTCTGGTCCTATTAGATTTATCGGCGGCGTTCGACACCATTGACCATGAAATCATGTGTAGTAGACTGGAGAGACTCATAGGGCTCAGCGGAAAACCTTTGGCCTGGTTTCGCTCGTATCTCGCTGCTCAGACTCAATGTGTATCTGTTGAAGAGGCTTTATCTGAAATTCTGTGTTTGCTGTTCGGGGTGCCACCGGGATCAGTCCTGGGACCGATACTGTTCATCATCTATACTATGCCTTTGTCCAGAATAGCACAAATATATGGAATACAGATACATATGTATGCAGGTGATACACAACTATATGTGTCGTATGATGTCACTGACATGGAACAGAGACAAGAAGTTACTAAGCGCCTAAAAAATTGCATTTGTGACATACAGTCCTGGATGGTCACAAATAAACTACAACTAAACAGCAACAAAACCGAGTTATTTGTATTAGCCTCATCCTATTTCAGCAAACACTCTAGTGACTTTCAACTTCAAATTGATAATAATTGGATCTCACCTGGTGACGCTGCCAAAAATCTTGGACAACATCTGAACATGGACACTCATGTGGCTGGTATCTGCAAGGCGTCCTATTTTCACATACGGAACATTAGGAGCTTAAAGTCCATACTTACCCATGATGCACTTATTTCTGTGGTCCATGCCTTTATTACATCACGGTTAGATTACTGTAATTCCCTTCTTCTCGGCTGTGTCAAAGGTTGCAATGGATTCAAAACATCGCAGCTAGGATAGTCACAGGGTGTCGGAAACATGATCGGATCACTCCGATATTGAAGGAGCTTCACTGGCTTCCAGTAATTAAACGGATTCAATTCAAGACACCTTATGATCACTTACAAGGCGTTAAATGGTCTAGCACCGATATATTTGACAGAACTTCTTCATGAGAAGGCTAACATTCGAACACTAAGATCATCTGGTGAACTGATCCTTGCCGTTCCTAAATACAAACTTCAAACTTATGGACTGAATGCCTTTAGTGTTGCTGCGGCAACATTGTGGAATAAGTTGCCTAGTCATATTAGAAATTCAGCGCACCAGAACAGGGTTACCTGGTTTTGGCGCTTTATAAATATATTATTATTATTATTATATATTATGAACCGTGCAATGAAAATAATGATTCTCTAATATATATATATATATATATATATATATATATATATTAATTAGATAGATAATTATAAGATGAAATTAAGTCTGATTTATTCAGAACCAAGTAACTTACAATAAAGATATATAGCTGATGACACAATTAAGACAGTTGCGTCCATATATTTCAATTGAAATAATCCGACAATATATGTACCTTAATTATATCCCAGATAGCACAACTATATACATCGGACCGGCCGGGAATACGTACGTACGACTCAAACGATAGCGACTCCAGTCGTCTTGCCAACTATATTAATGCTAACCTAATATAAATTAATTGAAGAAATAAGTAACATAATTGACCCTGGAAAGTCATTAAAAGTTCATTTTGTGTGCTACGATACAAATTTTAAAAGAGCTGTTGTCGCGTGTATTTACCCGTACAATAAAAAAATGATTGTGCTGGAAAAGTTTAACCTTTCTAATTCCAAAATTTTAAATTATAGATTTTCAGAAAAAGACCGAGCCACAGCACTGAGGGCATCTCTGAGAGGTGCGATGATAGTTTCAGACTCCGATTCTGACAGCTGAATTTATAAATTTAATAAAAATAAACCTTGTAAAAACTGAACATGTTATTTATATGAATTTGTGAGTATATGTGTACTTGGAGTGCCATCATTAGCCTGTACACTCACACGTCGCTGTTGGGCACCGTTGAACTGACTGATTGATTGATTTGCTGACGGGCTGAGCCGCCGTTGGACCAGTGGACAAAATTACGTCGTACCACCGGCAGATGTCGGAGGTGTTCTGACGGACAGCGACATGCTATCTGGGATACATTTAACTTTTTTTCTATTACAAATTAATTAAGTATAGACTGAGAGTAGATCAGTAGTTTTTGGACAATCAATGAACCACAAAGGCGCAATTAAGACCAATAGCAAAGTGTGTGCGTACATGTGGGTACGCGTGCGTACGTGCGTGCATCCACCGGGGAATGTATTTTCAATGCATATGTATATTATATACTAGTTAACGTAGGTCCTTGCTTCTTTTTCAAGTGTGGCATATGCAGGGACTATGCTGTATCTCATAAATAAATAAGTATATATATATATATATATATATATATATATATATATATATATATATATATTATTGTCATGTTTGTATAAGTATGTATAGCACATCAGATCAGAAAACGTAGCACGCTTCGTTGTATTAATGTTCCTGTCTCTAGCTATACATATAGTGGCCCCCAGATAGCACAGTGCAGTCGGACCGGTCGCGATTTCTGGCGACGGGAGCGAGAACGATTTCAGCCGGCTAACCAACGGCTAACCAACCTCGAAATAGCGCTGCACACGTCACCACCTATCTATCTATCCCCTGTGGCATTCACCTTATAATCTTTTGTATTAATTCAACGTTATCTTCAACATTATCTTGTCAAATGTGAGTATAACAACTGCCGTGATGTACCTAACCTAACATAGTACGTATGCATGAGAATATACTAGATTTTACATAAAAAATAAACTGTAAATGGGAAGCGAGTTTTGCGGTGTTCGAACATGTCACATGTGTTTGTGTGCGGATTACCGGCGCAACGTTGATCCCGAAAATAATTAATTACATGTATAATACGTGTAGCAACTCGGGTGTAGCGATAACCTGCTGAAAAGGTGTGTGTTTGTGTATGATATGGCCCTATGAGGGATGGGGGTAGACTGTAGCATCGAAAATACACCAATAAAGACAGTGTTCTACTTATCATGGGCTATGAACTCAGAAAAATATCAAAGTCAAAAAGCCTGTCTAAGTCAAAACATGCCTTTCCGTGATCTCCTAGATTTATGCCATGATACTATAAAGTTGTGAGGAATTATTCTTTGAACAATATTGGCATTTTTATTGTTGATCAATTTTGACATTTATACACACACACACACACACACACACACACACACACATATATATATATATATATATATATTATATTATATATGTGTGTGTGTGTGTGTGTGTGTGTACACACACTAATACATTATACAGTTGAATAGGTTGTGAACATATATCATTTACTAATTACAGTAACAATGTCTGGAGTGAAGCTGTTCTGAGTGATAGAACATTGCGATGCCAAGCAACATCACATGCCGAGGAGTGTATGTCATTATTGTGATGATTATTGGAGTTGTACATGTGTAGATAATTAATATTTTTAGTTGAAGAACAACAACATGCGCTCACAAGCCAACCATACTAGTATATATCATAACCTCGACATGCAAATCTGTGTCAGTATGCCTGCAGTCATAATGTATCCTCTTATCATCACAATTATCATTAATTTACATTTTTCTAACCATCTTCTTGTTGATTTGTGACAAGTTTATCACCGAAAGTTTTCCTGCCATTTCAATTAGTGATGCCTATTATGTCCCACCTATGAAGAAAGCAAAACTAAATAAATAAAGATATCACTTGTTGCGCCTCCAGCAGTGCGAGATATGCTCCTGACCAATCAACTCCAGAGTTCACAATGACAATGAATGACAATGATATTTATTGAATTATTCACTTGACTCTGTCTGACACTGTATAACCAGTGGCCATTTTGGCAGATGTGAATCAGATTCAGAGGTCCATGATTTCATATTAGTGGGAGTGTAGTTGTTCAGGATTTCAAATTGTATCTCTCAGACATTTCTTTCGAAGCCACTGATAAAGTCTAGCTTGATTTTTATGCGGTAGATCATGACTTAGTGTAGGTTAATGACAGCATTGGGAGAGTCCTCACACACACACACACACACACACACACACACACACACACACACACACACACACACACACACACACACACACACACACACACACACACACAATGTGTGTGTGTGTGTGTTATCATATATATATAGTGTGTGGTTTGTGTGTGTGTGTCACTGTGAATGTATAATTGTATCTACCGGTATACATGTTAAAATATTGCTTCTGTTTGTTTTCTTTGTTGACAGCCAAAATCATGTTGCATAGTTAGTCATTCATCTAGCACCAGCACACATATGCAAGTACACTAATTTCAAGGTATACGATCATCTTATTATCTGTTATAGGTTTTCTTTAATAATTGTATTGGGTTTCAAATGGTATCATATTTTTTATTTTGAAGCATTGTGTATAATTGAAGAAACTTTCATATTTTCCAAACAGTACTGTTTATTTGTATATTATGCGTCTTATTTCCACACAAACGTCAAATGGGTCAACTCTTGTGAGGACCAGACTGGTAGATCGGCGTCCAACTCCGCAAAAGTACTTTATGCATTTTGGCATTTCCCCCTATCTCCACATATATAACTGACATGACACTTGTAATTTACAATCACTTCAATGGATTTAATATTAGCTATCTGACACTTCAAACATATTTCCAGTTGTTAGATTTGCTTACATAACTCAATTCCTTGCCCTTATATGTGTTTCTTTAGCTTCCTTTAAACCTGTTCTACTGATGTTGGATTGTTAATAACCCCTGTCAGTATGATTGACTGATAGGTATATTGTATAAATTCTATAGCTTGGAGAATTTAATGTAAAACTAACTCATTACAAATCTCAATATTTTGTCAAATAAATTTCAACCAATTAAATTTTGAGTAGTTTGCATTCACTAACTAAATACCATTTTATGATTTTGCTACAAGTATGATGGCTACTTTGAGGCCAATTTGTGGACCATTTTTTACATCACTATGATATATCTAATATAAATATAAATTATTTCATTGAAGGCACAAAATATTATTTTTCCTATCAATAGTGAGCATAGATTACATGTTGCGACAAATACATGTCACCAAATAGAAGGATACATTTAGTCTGTTTCATTAAAGTTTAAGCATAGATTTTTGTCAATTATTTTCGGCCACAATAATATATTTCATTATATTTTGGATTTATATATGGATTTAATACAGTTATATTAAATGAATTTTCCATATTGCTAGAGGCAGCCAAGAAGTTTTCAGTAAAAGAAGCTGACACAGAAGAAGTAATTAAAAAGTGGCTGAAATGTGCAAGCGACCATCAAGGTAGTCCATGTACCTATATTAAGTCAGTTAAGCTAACATAACTTAATTGAAGAAATAAGTAACACAATTGCCGAAGTTCCTGAAAAATCATTAAAATTTCATTTGGTATATTACGATACATATTTTAAAAGATAATTTGTCACATGTATTTACCTGTACAGTATACAATGACAGTATACAATAAGCCAATGTAGTAGGAAAAACATGTAAAACTGGAAAAGATGAGCGTTTCTGGTTTAAAAAATTTTAATCATATATTTTCAGAAAAAAAAACTGTGCCACAACAGCGACCGCATCTTTGAGAGATGCGACATTAGATTCCGACTTAGAATCTGACATATGAAATTATATTTTAAATGAAAAATAAACCTTTTAAAAGTGAATATGTTGTTTTTATGTATTTGTGAGTATGTATACTTTGAGTGCCATTATTGGCCAGTCTGCTAATATGTTGCTGTTGGACCGACTAATTAGTTTGTCGCCATTGAGCCAACATTGGACTGACCGATTGGTTTGTCGCCGTTGAACCGTTCAATTGGTTTGTCGCCATTGAGCTGCCGTTGGACCGACTGATAGGTTTGTCGCCGGTGGACCAACGCTGGACCGACCAATACTTTTGTCGCCGGTGGACCGACGTTGGGCCGCCGGATAAAATTACGTCGGACCAACGGCTGATGTCGACGGTGGACCGACTGAGTGATAGACGCCGAACCTCAGCGGTCTGACAGCAAAGTACTATGGGGGGGGGGGGATTATGGCGAAGATATGTTTCCTATTAAATGTGATTGGAAAACTTTGTGTCTGTGTGGATGGTATAGTTTATGTTTTCGGCGTCAACATAGCATTTGAACATTCGTAGTTATATCAAAGGCTATTTATAACAAGACATGTTACTTCGCGTTTTAACATGGGGCGCCATTTTGAATTCACGGAGTGCCAGGGCCCTAGCGACCGGAGGTAGATTGTCACGGCTAGCTCCCTTCGTTAACATGGCGCTTAATGGCACTAGTTCATTCTGCGCCGCTTTCGGCTGCAGTAACAGGAAAAGTATGCACAAATAAAGACATTCCCGAAAGTAAATGAAAGCTAGTGTAAAAAATTGAAATGATCTGGCTTTTTTTTAGATAAAGGATATTTAAAAAATAAGCATAACAATTTGAAGTAGACACGCCCCTACTTGACATGACCCAAGCAGTAGGCCCAAGCAAGATCTACCTAGATCTATATTTGTTTCAGACAAAATCTTATTAAATTTTATTGAACAATATCAACCTATTAATCACAAATTGGGTGTGTAAGATATACATAAGCTTACAGTTACAAGTACTGGAGCCACTGAAGATGTTATGGACGGGAGGTATATTTTACTTTGTTATTGTTAATAATATAATTGGACTTCTAAAATAACTATAATAATAATCAGATAATTGTTCCTTAATTACAGTAATTATAAATAGCTGAGTATTTACATGATCACCTGCATCCATATTTATTTTTAAACGTAAACAATTGATATATATGGACTTTTATTTATAATTTAAATGTTATGAAATTAATTATTAAATACCTCAACTAGTGGTAGAAACATTCATTTTGTTATTTTTTTCTCTTGACAGAAGTAAAAGATGGGTTATTAATTGTTGTTGGGCAGATATATGATGAGGAAAGATTTAAATTACTTGAATACTAATTGTAGAGTGTATGATATACACTTCACTGAAACGGAATTCATGAACCAGACAAGAGATAAACTTATCTAGAATGCTATTCCGACTATTTTTGATGTACCAAATCCACTGCATGCATCCACTGAAATCAAAGAGGAAGGTATTAACAGATAGGAAACCTATACAGGAGACAGGGCCAGCTGTGATGGTAATTAATATTTATAAATATTAATGGTGAAAATTGGTATTATAAAATTAATTAAATAAGAAACAAGGCATCAAACCCATGAAATTTTGTCAGCCCATTTCATATCTTAATACAAAAAAATATTACCAGCACCTGAATTAGTACCTGAATGTTCAGCTCATGTGCTTTAATTGGTATACTTCTCTTCATAACTTAAATGCATATCAAATCAAATTGTTTAACCAACTTGAAAAAAGGAAAACATGTGTTTACACGTTGTGTATGCACTTGGTTCAAATCATTATTTTACAAGGTATTGTTCTGTTTCAGTCCTTGAAGTTCTATGATGATGAGATACCATGTAAACAGGTCAATCTTTTGGATACATATTTACTGGTATTGGATGTGATAGATGGTTTTGAGTTATCTGTTACAGTAGTCAATGCATGTGTCTATTACATCTCTGGGTATATTCTGTCTAACTTTAAACAGTTCACTGATCTGGACTAAATATCATATTTTTGTAGTAGTGGTTGTTTAGAGCTGGAAGCAATTTGGGTTATTCTGTCCATTTGATAACAAATGACTGATTGTAACTGTAGATGAACCCGTGGCACAAGAGATTTTATGTCACTTATTGTATGAAAGTACTAATTTCTCTATCTCTAACATGTTAACGCAAATATAAACATTGTTAATATTCCATGTATATTCTTTGTTCTCAGCTAGGCAGGCCTATATTGCATGGTCTATATTATTGAGGTGTATACTTTAAATGAACTTATGATTTATTTTAGTTAATATATGATAAACGGACATGCTGAATATATGCCATATGGTGGAAAGTTCGTACTGAATTGTGTTATGGTTGCGTTATAATAGCTGTATATATATCATTATATGTATATATCCACAAAAAAAAAATATGGACTATCATAAACTGACATGATGAAAGTATGTTTGTATGCATTTACCTCATATATACCTAATTGTTTTCATTAAAAAAACTTTCAACACAAAGCTGTGAAATAACCTAAACCACCTTCAATTATTTTCTGATCAGCTGTCAAGTGATCTCAAATTGTAGGCTATGAATTAAGTGACTGGGCTGTGAAATCACATAATTCTTTATTTACAGTTTCACAGCTTCGTTTTTTTTTTCGATATCATGTGTGCACAATTAAAGTGTTAATTAATAAAATAGTATGTGATCATATAACATATAGTACTAGTATTGGCAATTCTTTCAACCAAGCGCACACATGTACACGATCACATGTGGACAACCAGAGAGCTTATGTTTATCTGAGAAATACCTCCGGTCGCTGGAGGCGCCACGGGTTCAAAATTCAACATGGCGCGGCAAGAGTAACGCCTCGCTATATTTAAGCTCTCTGGTTATATTAATTTATACCGGAAACGTTAAAACGGAAATAATACCAGTTAATATTTATTTCTATTTGATGTTTATATATAAACATCAAATAAAAATATATGTTAATTTTTGTTTGATGTTGAACACTTGAAAGCAACGTTAAGCGTAATACGCATGCGTGTTGGCCTGCCCATAGCTATAGCTATAGCCCCATAAATAATAAAAACTGCATGGATCATCTGATGGAATAATTAGCGGGCAGGATTAATGACTCTCGTCGACCTCGGCCCTCGTCGATCTCGGCCCATCGATCTCGGCCCAAGTCGATATCGGCCCACCTATATGGTTGTTAAAGTGGTATTCCTATGTGATTTATGTATAATTAAATGGCCGGTCTGATATGTGTTTGTGTACAAAAATAAAATGTTACTTGAATGTCTACGTGCTTTTACGCTTCTTCTAATTATCATGTCTATGTCGGCTCTAGTTACTCTAGCATTGTTTCATTGAGTAGATTGTGGTTGCTTGGCGTATTTCAGTTGTGCGTGTAAACAACGTTGGCGTAGGAAGTCGTATTAGTCAATACAATAAAACATTCGAATATATGTGTCGTACTGTCGGAGCGTAGGTGATCTGCAAATCCCTGGGACTCATGGACAGAATACCAGAACGGCGACCGCTCTGCCTACAGCTTTTGTTTTGTTTTGTTGTTCGGGGAGAATCCCCAGGCTGTCGCTTATTCGGCACAGCCTCTATGTTGGAGTGGTTGAGAAAAAAGCCTCCCCCACCACTCACAGGGAGCAATACGGAAAGATGGAGCCGAAATACCCTGAGGGTGGCCACTGCCAGAGTGTTTTACGTCCTCAGGAGGTCTTAACGTCCCCCCTTTATTTTAAATAATTCAGTGGAGACGTCAGGGCCATTTAACGTGGTCAACCACCCACGATGTTGTGAGCCGAGAAATTAATCCCTGGAAAAGTTTCGACCTCTTACGGGGTTCGAACCTTCCGAGCATATGCCCGCCTATACGGACCACGAGTGTAGGCCTCCGTAGGTGACCTGTTACTCAGTACTGTTATTCAAAATAAACCGTTTGATATTTATATTATTCCAATAGACTACACTGTAGGCCCTATGAATATATATATATATATATATATATATATATAGTAATCGACACGGGCCGAGATCGGCGATATACAAACACGCATCTACAATAAACACTTTAATGCAATATGGGCCGAAATCAACATATACTGATGATACCCACGTCGATCTCGGCCCGGTCGATCTCGACACATTGGCATTATGATATGAGTAACTATTTTAATGTTAATCGCTTGGAATACCTGGGCCAAGATCGACGTGGGCCCAGGGCAACATGGGCTAAAGTCGACGGGCCGAGATCGACGGACCCGGATCAGTTGCACTGATTAGAAATCATATAATATAATTTCTGCACGAACACCCGGGTGACCACAAAAACAAACTAACACAAAAGAATATTAATTCATGATGTTGTGGCTGTAGGAACATTTCCAAGAAAACGTAATAAAATGTGGTATATCTAGTATTATAAGCCATATATATTTTATGACATTTTGATAACATTATTTCTAAATGTTATTTAAACGTATTTTGTATTTGTGGTCTGAAACTTTCCATGATCACAACATTTCTATAATGATTTAAAAATGTTTTATTGAAAACGTTATTTACATAACCTATATATAATAATTTTTTATTGAAATTGTTATTTGCATAACCTATATATGTTTTTAAAATGTTATATATAATATATAATTCTTTTGTGGTTATTAAATTATAATATTGTCTCTCATTTCTGATAACTCGATCGTGCTAGAGCGTATACATATCTCTAGAGGGTGCCCCAGAGAGTAATGGATAATATATATATATATATATATATATATATATATATTGTGAATATGGAAGTTAGCCATTATATAAACATATGTAGTTGTATGATAGTGACAAATATTTTGACATTAATATCGGCCACATATGACTATTTTATTAACTTAAACATGTTCTACCTATACTTGATTGGGTTTTATATTATAGATGGTATTTGTGCTTTGAGTCCATTGTACAGTGTGTATTTTAATGTAATAAAGGGTATACTGCTTTCTGTATTCATATCTCTGCTCTCTCTCTATTGAAATTTATTTGGGGGTAGAAATCTCTGGCTGTCGCCTCTAATATCTCTGTGAAGTATAATATAATTATATTATGTCACACTAGCAGTATATCTACAAGTTTTCAGCCGTTTGCTAGGTTTGAGTGCATTGGATTACCCCTATCATATATGGGCCTACGAAGAGACACGTAGAAACCTATTCATAGCTAGATTCTATTCACTATTGTAACTGTTATAAACCACAGCCGTTTCAGTAGGGAATAGAGTAGACGACCCCATAAAAAAGGTGGGCAACAGCTCACTTGTGGTGACCGTGGGGTAGTGGTACAGCCACGCTAACACATTAGTGGCCCTTCTTCATTGGAAGCGGGGTTAGGGCTCTCCCCTGAAAAAGTTGGGGGAAATGGAGTATTTGGTGCATTCTTAGCCACTTTTCGCCCCAAAACCAAAGTAGCCGACCGATTTTCTGCCGATAAAATAGGCGACGATCGATGGACTGTAAAATAGATGACGTATAGGGTCGGACAGTCGGCTGCTATTGAAAAACCTGAAACCATCATGTAGGAATAGTTCCTATAATAATGTACATACATTTATATATAACTGAAGCCAAAATTTAGTCATTAACTTAATAATCACGTTATTGGACAGTAACATGTTTATTTCAATTTCCGATGTAGATCAAAAACTACAATTAAAGGATAATATGTTATGCAATATTCACAACTAGTGCTACATCTGGCGGCAGTCGGTAACAACACGGTTGTGGGCCGCGATCTCAAGCCGTTTATACAGAATGACACACACACCATTAAATTGATGCATTCTTAAGTGTTGCCCATCGATATCGACGCCCCAACATGATAAGCTGTGAATATTGTCTATTAGAATGAGTTATTGATCAAATGAACATTTTTTTGTATTATTTTCTGGTATAACTTGTGAATTGTCCCTGATGACACTTTATAATCAGGATATGAAATCACTGAATACTTTAATTTTATTCATGATATGAAAATATACTTATAGTTATTATAATGGCATGTTTTCAGCTAATCAGTTTGGGTTTAGCATATTTAATACGTTCTCTCCATTGAAAGTTTTCATAGCCAAAATCTTTTTAGACATAGTTGTACAGACCTATTTTTATTAATCTATACATCACGTTTTTCACACTCTCAAGGTTATTTAACGGCTATGAGATTTTGAGATCAATGACATAATTCTATGGAATAAATAATGCAATAGTTGTGTCCACAGTAGAGTTAACCGAAATAAAAAATAGTGTAGGTAACAAACTCGGACGGAACTGAAACTTGTCGTGTTCTAAATGAGGAAGTAGAATATTTGTCAGACATACGACGAATGGTGTTTTTTCTTCTTTCACCGAATAAGTAGTGAATACATAGAGAATCTGACTAATTTATATTTAAAAAAAAACCCCAATAAAACGTGTTTTTCTCAATTCGCATTTAATTACGCGATGGTATCAAAGGCTCTTGAAAGATTTGGAAATATAACCAATACAGATTATCGTTATATCTGTTTCCTTTCAAATGAATCAACATCGTACGTTTTACTACAGCTTAAACAGTTGGGTATTTTACCTGGAAGACATGTTGTAGCCAAGTCAAAAATTAAGTATTAATAGTTTATAAATAGTTAGATATGAGAAAATACAGACAGTTGACTGTATACTGTCGCTCAATATCTTATATCACACACATACACTACTTTAAAAAAATGTTGCGAATCTTATTTTCCACGGTATTATTCTTCAATATTGTATTTTACAAATAGACTCATCGATTGGGTTCAACAGTCAAACTGAAACATCGTCGGGTCCAGAACTTGATTTTGGCTCAATTAATTCGAATAAAATTATTAAATGTTTTTATCATTCACAGAATTTAGAAAAAAAAGACTTCCACCCAGAGAAGCAACAGTTGTTTTGAAATCAGGTGGTGAAAGTTCTGTTAGCCTTCGAGCTTTACACCGATAAATTTACACACTTTCCAAACATTATTCATTAATCCCCAAACACGTTAAACTGATGAACGTAATCCGAGGGACTAAAAACTACACTTCATATGGCGCACATTTGTTCTGCATCACTGCTTCAAGCTAACAGATAACAACAGCAACCACAAAGACAAAACAAAAATGTACATCAATCTTAACATAAATGTAGTTTATTTCTCACAAAATATACACCATCATTCTATATTACAAATCATACAAAATAACCTGTCCAGGGATGTTAAGCTTTATGTTAAGCTTTACAATTGTTGCTATATCATACAGTTAGTTGTTTTAGAAGCGATTTGGCCACGTCAACCGATTGCTGATATTAGGTTATAAAAATGGACCATTACTATAGCTGGCTATAGCTAGTATATCTCTATAGGTCAAATATACTATACCAGATACTTTAAGCAAGTGCAGCTGATTACTGAATGGTCATGCATTTCCTACTTTGTTACGTTATGTAAAACATTAATGGCACAGCTCATGCATGAGAGGTTGGGGGGCAAATATATAAAATGTTCCAATAACTGAAACATTTCTCTATATGAGATTAAAATCATAAGTACGTTGATTCGTCATTGGAAGACTTACTAATAATTAAACTAGACTAAAACATGTATACAGTTTTACTGCTTCTCAGAGGAATGAATTGTGGAAACACTTGGCATGTCACATAAGACTGGACATAAATGCTTGTATACAATCAGGCATTCAGAAAACGTTTCCAAAACATCCAAAGAAGTATCCATGATCACACACACACACACACACACACACACACACACACACGACATATAAAAATGATTATTTGATACAAAAATCAATTGAACATTGATACAATGGTAGATATAACCTTCAGCAACATCACTCTCAAACCTATGATTACATGATAAACATTTGGTTAATACAAAAACAAACTAGATGCATTATGCCTTATTAAATGTAAATAGTGCCCGCAGTGTTACGAATATGAGAACCAATACATGGTTCTAATAATGGCATATTAACCACTACCCCCCAAAACAATAGTACCCAAGTACCACAATGATATGTAGTACTGATAGACTTGTGCATCTCTGCACAGAATCCATTAAATTATAGTATAATTTGAGCAACTCGCCATAATACAGGGAAAATTATGCAATTATACAGAAATATGACTAAACACTCCAAGCCACAAATAGAAGATTAAGTAGAAATCATGATGTTCAAATAATTACAGATTTATTATTATTAGGGGTATATTAAGAGTACCATGTAATCAATCACATATTATCTGGTACCCTGCTTCAGTTTTAATTTTGGAGACCTGACAAAACAAGGGAATAAGTAAGCACAAGGATATATAATAAGAAGCTTAGATCTGAACGATATTAAGAGATATTTTTTAATGTAATAGTTACACACATGAAATGGCTGACATAAAATAAGATGAAACATGATATCACTGGACATTAATGTCATTTAATGACCAGCTTAGTCCAATATATATATATATATATATATATATGGGACTATGTCTCTGTTTAACAATAATAAATAATAATGAAAGTTTTTGTCTGGCTGACAGCATTAACTCATGACAACTGAACAGTGAACAAATAGTCTGAAACAATTTGTAAAATTTGTCTCTGTGTCACAGAAATTTTATATTTCTTGCACACAGACACAGAGAGAGAGACCAAGAATTACAAATATATATAAATCAATATCACACACACGAAATGTCTCCTGTAAGCAAAATAGAAACTACATAAGCATTTAATATTTATTTATTCCAAGTTATAATATAATAAGAATCAGCTTTAACAGGTGACGCATCACCTCATGAATAGCACTGTTAAAAAGGATAAAAAGAGCTTCCTGATCATTACATAACAAAGTACTACAACATTATACAGTGTACAGAGTATAAAACTCCTGCCCCACAACCACTAAATTCAGGCACAGTTTAAGCAACACTTCCACTTGCAATAAGTTGGGATACATTTAAAAGGACATTAAACAAACATGAATTAATTATATTTCATGAACATATTAAAGATTGTCAGCAGTAAATCAAATTATCAACCATATTCTCATGGTAGCTATTAATATTCATTATTATAACCTGGTGGGACATATAAATCTCATCTCACACACACATGCACACTCATGCATGCACCCCCCCCACACACATATAGTGACAATGAATGCTTGTCAAGGTCATGGCTGTTCTGTTAAAATTGAAACCAGGCTAATCAGACCCAACAAATTATCAAATAATCAGTTCATTCATGAACATGTTAGGGGTGTCAGCCACAAGAGCTTGGAGCATACTGAAACCAACAGCAAGAACATGGAAATGTTGAAAATTAGGTGTCTTCAAAACCAAAAATGGTCCCTCTCTAAATGACTCTGAAACTACTAAGAAATGGACACCTCTAACATATACTGCCAGTCAAATGGCAATATATCATACTCAAAATATGACTAAAAACATTACAGATGTCAGATAATTCTGTACAAAACACATTCTTATCAATAAAAAAACTCATCACATTATATGATCAGTCTCCAGTTACTCAGATTGTGCCATACAAGACAAATGACTGAATCAACAATAGTCAAAAAATTATTAAACAAAATGGCCCCTTAGTTGATTTTATAATGGTTTATCCATTCAGTAATTATAAAAGCAAAATGTGTGAAACAAAGACAACAGGACATAGTCCAAACAATATCAACCACATTTTGTACAGGTTGTGGCAGTTATCCATGTGAATAAAATACAAATGAAACTACTTGTTGACCACATCACAGAAATAAAACAGGCAACTTCATTGTACATTACATTAAGACAGTTTCATAAATTAAGCAACACCCAAGAACATATTCTCTGGTTAATATGAAATAATAACAGTGAATACCTGGTTAGTGTTAGCGTTATCTGGTAGTTAGTTGATCAATGATATATAATGATGAAAAGGCTTTATATCAAACACACATCAAGAGAATACCTATTGTGAATATAAATCTGAATAAATAAAAAATCTTTCATAATATTACATCTATCAGATTCATTCCTGAAGCAATTAAGGCGTTCTCCGTGCTGGTAAACAATATATCATTCACTAATCCAATCCATTTTTGTATCACGCACACACACACACACAGAGTCTTATCAACAAACTAGTCTTGTTTTCCAGTACAGTATTTGCATCTACCTTCACATGAATATACAAAGTAAATGAATTTTACTAATATATATATATATATATATATATATATAGAAAGACATCTACATATTTTACTTTTAAAATAGGTTATCTCACTCCACCATGATTCAACAGAATTCAACAAGGTTACAAAAAACAAACAAACCTATATTTATGCCCTCTTATGCTTTGTAAAGACATAACCCCCCCCCCCATCATGCACACACATGATTATTAGCTGAGTCAGAATGCTGTACTATAAAGTGAAACAAATTGAAATTTTGGTACAGATGTCAAAAATAGCACAAAAATTCCAGAAATTTACAAAAAGGGAAGAGAGCATAATAAATGTTTAGTTAGCACCACTTGATTGATAGTAGAATTTGCTGGCAATGAACCAATCAGTAAACATTCTACAAGTAATCTATAACAAAATATCCCCTGGGATGTGTCAGACTAATTTAATCAACGTGCTACGCTGTCTACCCCTCAACATAACTGTTTTCTGTTGTGACATCAAAATCGGCAAAATGTTCATGAAGATACATAAAGGTGGGCCGCTGTTCTGGGTATTTATTCCAACATGATAACATGACCTTGTAGTACTCTGAGGGGCAGTGAGTGTTAATTCCTTGAGGCTTGGGTAATCGGTAACCTCTTGCCACCTCTCTTAGAACTGTCTGGTTGTTCATGCCTGCAGAGGATACACACAGATAAACCTAGGCATGCAATCACAAGAGAAGGAATGTTGACAAATGTAATCCGACCATTATAACAATGCATTCAGCAACCAATACAACTGGTCATTCAGGGCGACCAGACTTGCGGATGTACTGCCCAACAGCTCTCCCTACATAGTTTCTTTATAGCTAGTTTCAGTTGCTATGAAGAAATCTTCAAATGTCGATTTTAAGTGCTCAAATGTGGGACGTCTTTCAGGATACCTATGCCAGGTTTCTTGCATAATTTCATACAGGGGCATAGGACAATCAATATTATAGCCTGTGGGACGTGGCATACGATAACCTTTCTCAACCTGATCCAATACTGTCCTGTTGTCCATACCTGTTAAAAGCAGCAAGGAAAAAGTAAATCTTCATACCACCAGACAACAGCAGAGGCTATTCACCACAGGTTTAGTTAAGAAGCCGTATAAAAAGAAATGGATTATTTGATCAGTTAGGACATACTGTATCAGATTAATAGCAATTTAAAATATAATATTACAGACAGCAGGACACTGGCATGGTAAAAACTGCACATGCATGTATTTGATTCTGTGTATATATCTGTGTGTGTGTATGTGAGCAGATGCTTATGTGCATGTGAACATGATAGCAACATAAGAAAAAGTTAATAAGTTTATAAAAAAGGTAATCCAGAACACCAGCTTTTATTAGCACAAAGTACACATCTTGAGTTGCTTCTAATGGGGGAAATATAGTCCAAATATTGTTAATTTGCACTAAGCTTGATTATAAATTTTTACCCTAGTTTCATTACACTCTTAGATCATCATGATTCTAGACTAACTTCTTCATACTGACATTACATATAGGGATATTTGTCAAAGATTTTTGTCATGAATTTCTATCTCTAAATGTATATAAATGAATGCTTACATGACCCTGGTGCACATTTACACTTTGACCATAGCTTTTTATTAACTATTAACCATACTGTGTGATTCTCACAACTGATACAGAATGTTTGAAAAGTGAACACATCTTGCTTGTGTAAAATGGGACTGGTTTCTGTTACTAATCTTATATACCTGTACAATAGCAACTGCTTTCATTGATTAAAAATAATAATTTCTCACTCTATTGCCAGTTGCAGAAGTGAAACCAAAAAGAACAGGGAATTCCAAGAAAAGGGAACATTTATATAAGATGGGCATTATGTTTGTGCTCTATGTCCAACACTAGATTCCCATTTTGGCTTCAGATTCATCAAAATTTTAGGAATCCTGCAAAGGGCCTGTTCTAGAAGTGACCATGAAGTCATGTGCTTTTGTTTAGCCAGAAAAGACAGTCACCATTAAAGGAAACAGCTGTTAGTTAGATTGAACCAATTTTTAAAAATGTATACAAACCAGGATAAGGAACACGTCCGTATGTGACCAGCTCGTACAACAATATGCCAAATGACCACACGTCAGACTTCACACTGAACTTTCTCTCGTAAGCTGCTTCGGGGGCGGTCCACTTAATGGGAAATTTGGTTGCTGAAATGATGATAATAATAATTAGGCAAATTAAAGAGAACAAATAAAAACAGTGACAATATTAATATGGATTATTTAACACTTGAGTTCTACAGAAACAAAACAAAAATGATAAGAAAATATTTTCTTTCATTTAAAAAAAACAATTAACCAATCAGTAACAGAAAATCTAAGAGGCATAGCTGTGGGATGACAGAGTATGTTAAAAACAGTAAGTGAATGAGAAATTCCAGTGTTATCATGGATAAACAATTACAATTATTATTACCACCAACTAATCCAAGGCCTCAAAAGTTCTACATGCTACCCAAAATTTATAATACATCTAACAGTTGGTCATTTCTGATAAATGCTTAGTTATAACATTAGATGTTGAAAGTATGTATACAAATATTAATCATGCTAAAGGATTTCACGCAGGAACTGAAACACTTCAATTTTGAGATCCTTTATATGACAGTATAATACATGTACAATTCCTTAAATTATCATTAAAAATAAAAATTTTGTCTATAATGGGTAATGGTGATGATTGGTGTTTGATGGCCACTTTTGTACACGTGGTAAGCTAAATGGGCACAGCGACATCCAAAGGCAATGAAGCGAAGTCAAAGATGAAACACCCTTCAGATATGCCCACGTCAAGATTCAAACATGGGTGGCAGTGATCTGTGGTCCAACACGCAGCAATATGCAATGGTATATTCAGGCCACTAGCACTTCAATGGGCCAGAACCAGGCACTTCATTATGCCAATAAATATACATGGTTAAATTTGAGAAGGAAGCCTTTTATAAAGCATCTTTAAAACCTCATACATACTATCTTTATCTAGATAATATATTTGTGGTAGTGTTTCCACGAGTACAAAATTACCTGACAGAGTAACGGTAAGGCATTAACTGGACCACTACCAGTTAACCGTACGTGTTATTGCCCCATAAGATGGTGAGCAGTGTCATTCTCGATTACAGTTAGACTTTACCTTTAGCTAGCCTGGTAAGTCTCCAATATTTAAATGCTACCTAATGAAGCATTTCCTTGAGTCAAAATACTACTAAATGTACTCCTTGAAGTGAAATTCCATTATAAATGCACAAAATAGCTCACAAAAAGAATGAGGAACCATGTCAGTCATTTTTAGGTCAAAAGGAGAGTGGGTCACATGATCACTACAGTACCATAGTAATTTATACTGACACATAGATAATAACAATCTGACCATGGGATTCCATCATATATTTGGCAGGGGTGCTCCGTCCCAGGTCAAATTATTGACCCAATGGATCAATATAATATTCCAAAAGGGGGTTAAAAAAAATTTCCCCGTCAAAATCTCATAGAGTAGGATTGAAATTAAGGGATCAATAAGATCGAGCCAGCTTCAAAAGGGTCAGGATCAAATAACAAGAAGACAATAATAACTATAACTGACACCTAGACACCACATTCAACTTTGGTAAACAGACATTTATGAAGCTGGAGGATGAAAAACAAGATTAAGATTTTGGAACATTTGTCACATATAGCAGTTAACCAAGTATTGATTATGTGACCAGTTATTTGCTTAAACCGCACTCTGACCTGTTAACCGTGTATTCGTGGAAACGCTAATTTATGGTATGGCCACATTGTGAAATGGCATTTTATGGATTCTTGGATATAAGTTACAATAAATAAGCAGAAAATTTATTGCCTAGATAAAACAATACATAAATATCCAGAAAATGAACTACTAACAAGGATCTGGAGATCACATATCCTTAATGGAATATAAATAAAAGTAAAATATAGCTGGTAAATAGCCTAAATAAAGCTTTTCAGTAAGACATTTATCGCCGTGCAACTCAGTGATTCTTAGACTTCTAAACCGAGACAGTAGTATGAAATTCAGCTGCATGATGGCGCCAGAGGTAAATGGATTGGTCTATTACTTCAGTAAAATAAAGCAGTATTTCCTAAAGTAGATCTCATTCAAAGGCGCAACAAAGTTTCATTAGCAACAGCAGTCAAATCTCAGTACACTCACATACTTGCTATTAATATCTATGTTTTGATATGTTCAGCTTCTTTACAAATATGAAAGCAAAAATGGAACATTAGTTTGTTTTCAATTGTTCAAAATCAAAACAGTTGTTTTGATTACAGTAGCTATCCTTTATTCTAGACATAGACTACAAAGGCTAACAGTTCCTAGATACTTGTTTGAACTAAAATAGAAGTTAGTGAATTCTAGTATAACTATTGCTGGCAAAGAAAATACTTTATGCACACACACAGACACACATGCTTTGTTTTCAATAATAACTACATTCTATTAAAATGTAGAAGGATGAATGATGTCTAACAACACATCAACACAATTTATGCCATTCAGTGTCCCATTCTATCAAATTTACTAATATATATATATATATATATATATATATATATATACACTTTGTTTTCTATTCAACTAGCAGTCAATTGGTCACAATTTTATAAGATTTATAAACATTACAAAAACCTGAGCCCACAACTTTGTTAGATGTAATGGCACCGGAATATTTCTTGGATAGTTCAGCTATTAGATAAGTTACACCAGTGAAACTGGTGTATTTGGCATATTATGTAATAACTAATATAGTGGCCCAAAATGAAAATGTCTCCATGATAAAGCATATTTTAGCTCCAAATATTTCCAAGCACTTTCCAAACTAAAACAAGTTGTCAGTAATATAACACCAGTGGCCAGCACAAGAATGCCAATAAAAGATATGGTCTGTTGTGTTCATACAGCTTGCTACTGTGATTTAGCTACACCGTGTTTTGGCACTTCTTCAATGCCAAGCATCACATTATGATGTGTCTTGCCAGTATATCAATTAATTGGAACATATTTGATAAAGGTTAAATATGCTCCAATATTTCAACTTTCATGTTCCTTTTAATCTGCCCAACATAATAAATTCTGGTCATGATGTTCAACTAAAGCCAAGCAAATAACAGCAGCAATAATTTATTATTGCTACCCTAACGTGAAGCAAATGTTATCTTCCCAAAAGGTTAACTGATTTCAGTTAATAGTCACAATTGTTATTTTGCTCACAGGCCTATAAATTCCAATGCTCATCTGATCTGAGCAGTTACAAGGCAAAATATAATGGTAGGTTATAGACTTGCCATGTTTCAACTGGGAAATGAACATGCTAATATTGGGTCATTCCATTTAAAATATTCACCTGAAAAGAATGCATTTTCATTTATACCAAACAGCATTGTTTAACAGGTGTTTCATGGCAAGATATATAGCTAAGTAGTGCCACGCTAATTTGTTAAGAAACATCGATAAAAACCAATAAGTATTCCATATTATAATATTAGAAGCCCATCATTATTTACAAAAACACAACTGTTTTGCCTAAATCTGAGATATTTGTCTAATAAATTTATAAAACACCCTGGGATGCATGTAGCAGGGGCACAGCTTGGGACAAATAAGTTAGTGGCCCACATGGCCACTAACTTTAAAAAGTTGGTGACCCTTAGCCAAATGCTGCAGTGCTCAAATAGAGAAAATAGACATGCCTGACTATCAGAATAAAAAAGGAACAATAACAATACAGTTTACATATAAATTTTTAAAAGTCTGTCAATTCAAATTACTATTGTGCCCATTATAATCCCCACCATCCCAACAACCTCTACCGTATATACTCGCATATAAGTCGACTCTGCAGATAAGTCAAGGTCGGTTTTTGACCCTGTAAATCTTTCCTCAGGCCTATGCTCACCGTATAAGTGGAGGTCAATTACCATTATTTCCACTGCTGTAATTTCCGGGTTATACACCAGAACTAAATATGTCTTTTCTTAAAGAAAAATAATAGAAATCACTGCTCACAATTGAGAGAAGGTTTTTCAGACATTTTACAGTATTGGTTTAATCATTCTGGTGACGATGTATCCATTATGCGATATTCCAGTACCCAATCATTCAAAGCTGTCTCTAATTTGATGTATGGACTAACTCCGTAATGTTTTGCCCTTTTCATCCTTTCAAATAAATATTTCTTCTGCTTTCTCCAGTCTCTCACTAGTTTTTCACTAACAGCAAAAGGTCTGTCTGCAGCAGAGTTGTTGTTTTCTTCGGGAAACTTAATGACTTTTAACTTAAACTGTGCATCGTACAAATTTTGCTTTCATTTCAAACTCATGGTGTGGGCAAGTGTCGTAAATATATCAGTATCAATTTCTTCACCGACAGCGATATATATATATATATATATATATATATATAGCTTTGATTTTATAACTAGGCTGTGCTGAATAAGCGACAACCTGGGGATTCTCCCCGAAAAACAAAACAAACAATGTTATAACTAATAAACAAACTTGTCACACCAAACACACAATGTGAACAGTGATTTCTATAGTATCGCTAATCATCTGGAGGTACTGGTAGTTAATGGCGCGTGACTATCAACTATTATTACACAAAGTCTGGCATGTTTGTGAGATCCAAATAACAGTTTGGTGAAACTTAATCGTTATTTATTGGATAAGACTATAGTAGGCAGAGATTTTGTTCCAACTCTGGCTCACACAATCAAGTGTTATTAATTCATTGTTTCACAGCACATCTGGAAGTACTGGTAGGTGACAACGCGTGACTATCAAGTATTATTATATAAAGACCGGCATGTTTGTGATATCCAAATAAAAGTTTGGTGAAAATTAATTGTTATTTATTGAATAATAATGATTTAGTAGGCAGCGATGTGATGATTTTATTCTGACTCTGGCTATTATTGGGTTGAATCCTGTAGTGTTGTGTCCAGGATGGCCGAAAAATATTTCCTTCAACTTGTAGTAACTATGGCATTCGTATAAGTCGAGGTGCTTCTGGGAGCTCCCTTTTCACTACCAAAAAAATTGACTTATACGCGAGTATATATGGTACCTCATCTACATCTGGAACCTGAGGACTAAGATTCTCCTGAATGTTAGGTTGCTCGACAGGGCCTCATTGAATTTAAAAGACTCTCTCCAACTAGGAGTTAGAAATACTTCAAACTGTTTCAAATTAGTTCAGGAGTCACAATAAATCAGAAAATATACAAATCTCATCTGTTCTTATATCTAATTTGTTTTTAGTTTTAGTCTTTAGCTGCCCAATGGCTGCTTCCCATACTAGCCCATATGTATATCCAGCAATGTTGACCTGGAACAGTATCTAAAAAAATTAAAATGAGACCTTGTGGTCCTCGCTCACCATTCTGAGTACCAGACTGCTTAAAACTTTCTACATGGCCAAGAATCCTCATCTATGCTTCATTTTCTCATATTTCCTTTGGATAATGAAAATTTCAGCCTTCGTCGGCTTTGTTGGTGGGCAGTGGTGAACAATTCAGAAAACACACCAACTTCTGCCAATTCAATAACAGATTCGCCTTGTATTGTTTTTTTGTCAAGGTCGTTTAATCTGAACCCGTCTGAACACAAGCGAGAAATCCCATTCGCTGAAAACATTTTTCCTTGCATAAATTATTCGACGTGAGCCAATGACTAAAGCTGATATTCCATATGTGTTATGCGAATCCAACCAAAAATGGAAAACATGTAAACATACAAGCTTGATTCCACATGTACGAATGCGAATTGGACAGTTGAATCCTGAATTTCACGACCCTAGGTGGTAAAATTCTGGATTTAAGTCTGATTTGAGCGCCCAGGCAGGAAAATAGGTCACATGGATATCGCAATGTTGCATACACTACTGCCATGCAGCATTATGCATACTGTGTATATGGAATCTCGGCTTTACTACAAATTGTATCGCTGTTTGACAGGGTGGTCACCCGATGGGCGAGTATTTTGAATTAAATAGTTACCCTTACCAACAAATAGTCATCAGGGGCGAGTTGGTGACCACTAATTTTCAGCCCTAATGTGAGTCAATGCTTTAGGGACCACATCGTAGTAACAATGAGATTTTCTCTTGAGAAAAATCATACTGTATGCCAATATAATTATGAACATTCTTAATGGTGTTCTACAACCACTTTTATCTGAATAGTAGGCTGAATAGAAAAAACATTCTCTGTGTGTCTAATAACAAATGTGACAGGTAAATGAGTGGTTTCTGTGGCCATTTTGGCAGTAATAAATGAGGGACATTGCTGAAGAATAACTATCCATGGAAATGAACTGGGTATGAATTGGATTGAAACACACAACCACTAGGTTGGCAGCGTAATGCTCTAACCACTAAATATAACAGATGAATTGACATAAGATTAACAGCTGAGATAAAGTTTGAGAATAGAAGCAAACATACTGATATCAGCAGCTTTGACAGAATATAGATGATAATAGTTCCTTTTTGAGAGCTAACCTTAATCATTGGTCATTTGGTTCGTAAAGAATGCTGGCATAAACAGTTAATATTATATTATTTAACTGCTTGTTATCACACACAATTTGCACTGACTGAATCATATCTTGTGAAATATTATTAGAAATGTATTCCTTTGAAATGTGACTGGATATTCCTCACTCAGGTCAACAAAATAGAAAGCAAACTGATAAAGAAATGAGCCCCCATCTGACAACCAAAACCATCCCTTGGTCCATCCACAAAACTCTGACAAAGATATCAGTTCAGTTGGGTAAAGTAGTCAACATTAAAGATGGAATTTTTAACTCTGGTACAGAATGAAATTCAAAATTTCTGGTGATGTTTTCAGGTTAAAACATTTTGCTGTTGTCAGTATATTATTAAATAAGTCAGATACCAGATCTCCTAATCTCCCCCTGACTGGAGTTTGGGGTGAGGGCTAAGTGTGCCTGCTCAGTAGAATTGGTGTAATCTGGGTTTATGTTTCAGGAGCATTCAATATTGGATTGTTAATTGTTGAGAAGATATTTTGTACCATATCCCAATTTCAGGCTAGAAGCAAAAACTTAACATTTTGTAATTAGAGGACATATCTTACCATCACCAGCCAAATATACTTGTGCATCTTCATCATTCATCAGTCTAGCAAGACCGAAGTCAGCCACTTTCACATCATTGTTCTCCCCTACAAGGATATTAGCTGCTCGTAAATCTCTATGAATGTAGTTCTTTGATTCAAGGTAAGCCATGCCACAGGCAACCTGTTAAATAAGGAATATACAATATACATATATGGACAGCATAATTAATAATCTAACTACATGAATGCCATCACTGCCTTTAGTTCTACATATCTATTTGATGATGATGCACTTATGCTCAATTACTAATCCTCGAAGTACAGCAAAAAGAACCAACAGATCAGGCCAGAAGCTGTATACATGATATTACATCCAACACCATATTTAATGGAATGTCTTCTTTATGCTGAATGTCTGCCCAAAGAGGCTCTATAGATCCATTTTAAGACTACATCCCTTTGCCCAGTTACCAATCCCTCCCTGGATGGACCCTGTACAATCCAGTCTCACCATCGATTGTTTTTGCTGAAGAGAAAGCTACCAGCCAATAACATATATTGCTACTTATATTTATTATAGCTTAAGATAAAATCAGATTACAAAACTGAATGACATTCAGAAATCTCAGCAACAGTGTAATATTCATTTAAAGACGATAAATGTTTTTAATCTTAGGACAACACTCAGGTTCACAGTACGTTTATGATTGGTTTTCCAATCTGATATGTCTGGCCTTTCTTACACACTTACCTGAGAAGCCATGTCAAGCAGAATAGGTAAATTCAGGGAGTTGCCCTCATCTTTGTGCAGATAATCGAGCAGGGCTCCATTGATCATTAGTTCAGTGATGATATACAATGGCTCAGACTTCGTACAGACACCCATCAACTGTACCAGCTTACGATGTCGTAGTCGATGCATGATCTTTGCCTCTTCCAAGAAGGCCTCCGGAGACATCTGACCTTCCTTTAACTTCTTTACAGCAACATCGACCTGATTACGCCACCTTCCTGGTATCGATAAATAATTTTTTAACATGCATAATCACAATTATGTAATACGGTACAGTTAAAAACCGACATATCCAGCTGCAGATATATCCAGTGTTGAATAACATAGTATCTGGGCATCTGCTCTCCTCCCTATGTACCAATTGGTATGAAATACAATCATCACCTCATTAGGGTGGGGAAAAACCCTTAATTCCTCTGGTCATTTGAGGTAAGGTATGGGACACCTTGCCCAGGGTAATAGTAGGCCATGTTTTTAGAAGTGACCATTGACAGAAATCTCAGAATCAAGCAACTATATTTTAATAGAAATGACGGCATACATCTTTGTCATTCAACACGTTTTCAAAAGTTGGCATTTGCCATTTCCTCAATCAAACTCTTCCCATAGCAAACTCTTAAAAGAAATCTTACTTTCAGCATTAAAGTTATCCATTCATTACCATGCTGCAGAACTCTGTAATAGAACTTTTTTTTAAATTTAAAGTTAATAATCATTCAAAACTCTACACAATACCAAAATAAAAACCTATTCATAAAACATTAAGCTCTCATCCTAGTGTATAATATGTCTGTCTAAAGTGTACATAAATACTTTAGATAGGCCAAATTAAAAATAAGGTAGTACACACATTTACTGCAACTTACCAGCCCAAACTTCTCCAAATTGTCCTCCTCCAAGTTTCCGTATGAGACGTATGTGGGCACGCTCAACTTCAATGTCTTTAAACGGAATTGGTTCTGGTTCTTTAGGGCATGCTTTAACTAGTTGTGTACACAAGCCATCCGGAGAGACTACAACGCACAAGGAACTGGGCTGGTTATACATACTTAAAAAGGTGTGTAATAAACTACTGTTAAAGGATATGTATTTATTCTTATGTAACTCAGCGTTCCAGTTAAAAGAAATAATGATGTAGTACTGTATGCAACAAGGTTATAAAGCATATATTCCCAAGATATTAGTTATATAAGTGTTATATTTAAAATGTATTACATCCATCCTCTACAGGTGTAGAATCAGCAGCTTATACATTCCATGTACTCATCGAAAAAACATTATGATGCTGAGAGATTATTAATTCTGGAGCGCATGACAATTGACATGGAATTTCTAAATGGACAGTAAAAAAAAATAATATCACAAAATATGGTGTTTTTCATATAGCTTATGGCCTGATCTGATGAGTATGAATCTTTTCGACTGATCTGCTAGTTTCACTGGTGGCCTGATCTTCAATGTTGAAGGCAACATTGCAAAATGGCCGCCTCGGTAGGAAAAATGTTGCTGTTAATTCCAAAGTACCCTATTTACCATCAGTCTATACAAGTGACCAACACATGTGTGGCAAATGACTTGACACTTGTGCTGCACTAATGACACTCACCACAGATGATTAATGCTGTGGCACTATAGTGTGCAAATCAGTTGGCCATCAAGATGGCTGGCAAGGTTTTCCTCCAAAATAAACTATTTCTTTCAAATGCCAAATTAATTTAACATTAGGCTTATTCACTTGTGTATCAAGCCCCCGTTAAATACTATTTATAGCATTGTTACTATTATTACTACAACACTGCTAATCACAACAACTACCTAATAAAAGATGGACAAATCTTACCAAAAAAACATGATTACCAAAACCATTTCACTAAAAACCAGATAACAACAAAACATTACTTCCTTTGATGATTCACATAAATATACGTAAAAAGGAGCAATAAATTAATGCCTATGAAACAAAGTCACAAATGCTTACCTTTGTAATGTTCAATTAGCTCCAGTATATTGGTGAAGGTACGTTTTGGGCTGATGAAACATCCTCCATTATCCATCGTTTTAATACGATAATGTTTAATCACCACCTCATTCTTATCATCTACATCTCTTATGGACAGTGCGTGTGATTTTCTGTCTGCAAAAACAAAACCAAAAATACAGGATCATCATTCAAGTCATTGAAACACAAATTCGGCAAATATTACACAAACAATGAAACAGCAGTAAGCAAGCAGAACTATAACAGATTACACAAGACGGATCAAAATGCACAAATGAGGGATCATGCTAAACAAAATATATAACTGGCTCACGCATAACTATTCCTTTCTTCGTATGCTCTATAGTTACATACACACTTTACAGTATGATACAGATTAGCATAATGCACAACAACAAAGTTTAATAACCAACAAAAAATGCAAAATAATACACACTTCACATTCGTTCTCTACATATAATAGATGTTGCTACAATAACAAAAAACAACGCAATAATAATAATAATAATATTCAAAACATTGTACAAGTAGTGTATCTAAGAGACATCTGTACTAAACCATTCAATGCAAAACTGTAAGTGCACAATTAAAAATTTACTATATTTTATAGTTCAAGAAATTAGTTCATAAGATTACTAATTTGAAAGACACTCTTATTAATCACAAATGGCTGCATCAGCAATTATGTGCAAGTTTGAAAAGCTTCCTAAATCTTAAATGCTGGCTTGGCATTTTTATGCTCTTTGTGTAGACTGTTTTTCCATTATGAAATAACTGTCAACATATTTCGCTTTTATAATAAGACATATCTTTAAAAGTACATCATGTGAACTGATTACAAGTATGTCACAGTAGATTTGCCCAAACTGGCTCTGATCATTTGTTTTGTTTTACATACCATTGTAACAACTAGCAGCTAATTACCCAGTGATTTAAAATTTTCAATCACTGTAAATAAATCACATTTCTTTTCACGTGTCATTTATATCATTCATAAAAGCCAATCCCATTATCACCAGGTGTACAGTAACAAATCAACAAACAAAAATCCATGCAGACAAAACCTAGTGCTGTATAAAGGATAATGATGATTAAGGATCAATCCAGGACAGAGGGTTATTCCGAACACAGCAGTAGCATGCCTACAAGGTCAAAATGTCCCCACCTACTGTACCTGAGCTTATTCGTACTAAAAATGTGCCACGAGGATTTCCTGGCAACAGAAGCTGTTTGTCTGCTTCGCGACGATCAATTGCAAAGTACCAACTGTCAGAAAAAAGAGTAATGGATTAAACACGAGAAGACAAAGAAATACGAAAAATATACAAGAGAATAATGACACCACTGAATACAACATACAGAGTTATCCAAGAAGTAATACAAAAAACAAAAGGTTGAACATTTTCAATATATTTTATCAGCATGTAATTTATTATAACATTCTCTGGGTTGTTGGCATAATTGACTCATAACAGCAATGTAAATTTTACAGCATACCACTTTTTAGGTATATGTGTATAATGGCATGAAACTGAAGCAAACTTATTTCGTTTATCGGAAAGAACCAAATTAATATGTAATTTATTAAATTCATAATTTTTTTTGTAAATTTTCCCACTGAAACATCATGCTTAACGAAGTAGTATTTTTTTTGCAAAAACATGAAATATTTTCACATCCATTTGAAGATAATTAAAGTTGTAATATGATTGACAATATCTAAATAGGCCATATTCTTACATGATGTAATCCTCAGTTACGATTTATGGTTTATTTAGATTGTTTTGGAGACAGGAAAACCTGTATATGGACAGATTATCACTGATAAAAACATGGAACAACCTAACCTAATACATCAAATACAATAAACCAAATTTATTGGAATGTTAAGAAATATTAGTGAATAGGCACTAACTCAATTGTTCAAAAAACAACCATTAACAATTGCAGGCTTTTACAGTGTAAGCATAATTAAATTTATGCATATCACTTATATCTGTACCAGTGGTATGGCATTATTAAAACTAAGGTGATGGAGAGATGGTTAATGCGCACAACACTTACAATATTGCATCATAAGATTTTATTCTGCGCCATGTGGTGCCCAGAGATTTATTTTATGCCATGTTAAAATATTAGGGGAATCCAGCAAAAACACGTCCTAGAAGCAACACATATATGTTTTAACTAATAAACCAATTTTGTAGTGTAGTATACGGTGTTTGACTGAAACTTGACGATTATAAAAAATAAGAAACAAAACGTGTAGAGAGATATTGCAAATACGATAATACAAGACAATGCATAATCATATACAATAAATGGAGACTGACTTACGACTTGTCTTTCGCTCCCAATCACAGTCGTAAGTCAGTGACTACCCGAATAAAGTTTTATATTTATTATCTAACCTATATGTACCCATTAAAAACAATTCTCTTCCTGTAAACAAAACAAATAAATGATAAAATCTTGTTGCCTTTTTGAATTTGTAAAAAACATTCTTATCAACTTCTAACATGTATTTACTGATGAAATCTTACATTTAAGTAACCCTTTTCTTTAAAAAATATAGCTAATTATCTCATAAATCTATATATGTATCCTACCAAATATTCTTTTTAGCATAGCAGCTATTTTTAAATTTATTATTAGCTTACTTATCTGATGGCCTTTAATCTTAAAACTCTATCAGAAAGACCAAATCTTTGTCTGAAATATACTTAACACCTTATTGCATTGCT